>JBBBVU010000025.1:15877170-15904900 GCA_037177055.1 Atherinosoma microstoma
ATATACTTTATTGATCCCGAGGAAAATTGAAAATTAGTACCTTTGGAAATGGATTGAGATTGTAGACATTTAGACTGGCTACACACATGATCCGGATGGCATTATAATGTCCCTGTTAAGGGATTGCAAAGTATTTAAAAGAGTGAAATAACGTCAACTTATTCTATTTAAGGTTTTATATAATACACTCCAAATGTTGCAGTAGAGCCACAGCAGCTGTAAAGGTTTAACTATTTATCTCACTGTTTGAATTCTGTTTCACAAAACATCAAACCCACTATGGATATTATTTCAGTAAAACTTGTTTGATATGACACAGTCGATGTCTAATGACATCAATCATTTTGTCCCTTTTGTAATAATACTCCTGTGAAGCAGATCCAGGGCTCCTGAGCTCTTAATTCTTTATTTCATTAGTGTCAATCAGTGTGTGTGTGTGTGTGAGCTCCCTGCCATTGTTTCTTAATGGGGTATAATACTGGCAGACCTGGCACAAAGCTAGCTTCATTGGGGGTGCTTGTGACACCCGGGGCTGATTTGATTAAAGTTAGCAGATCCCTTTCTAAGACTGCTCATAACACCAGACAGCCAGGGACCCGGTGACAAAACCACTTGGAATATATAATCACCAGGTATTGGGGAGACTTGGGTAAAGATTAATGAGAGTAGGAAGCGGGGACAAGGAAACACTGAGAAGATGGAGGAATAAAAACTTTCTTTGAAAAGCTTCCATTAGAAGACTGACCTCATCTTTGAGACTTGGCAACTATTACTGCAATATTTCATCTTTACATATAGTTTGCCTTAAAGGTCTTATGGACCTCTTGTTGATGAAATGTCAAGTGTAATTCTAATGTGGCCCATGTTAGAAATATGTGCCGTGGGTAGATTAATTGAACTCCTCCCCCAAATCACAGTTTCACTCCCTGGAGCGAATGAAAACGCAGCAACCTGCATTAGCATTATGAATATACTCCCAGATGTATAAAATTAATCCATGGAAAATACCATTTTAATTTGTCAAAAGAGCAGGAAATGCTGGATTTCTTTTAAAATTGAAAATATCATGATGACAGATTTTTACACCAAAAAGCATCATGCACAGTTACTCTCCTCCTGTATGCTGGTTCACGCATAGGGGAGGATGATTCTGCCTCTACTCTAGAAATAAGAGATTTAAATGAATGTGTCAGCACTGAGAAGATGGATAGGTCTCAGTTAATGTGTTTTTTTTCTTTTTTCTTTTTTTCTCTCTACTTGGTAAGAATTAACTCTTCTCAACTCTGGCTCACCCGGGATCGGCAGAGTAATGAACCCTAAAGGGAAAGCACTGAGCATGTTTATCTTTTTTCAAGCGTCTCTGGTGCCACAAACTCAAATTCCATGGCTCAACCCTTGACTTATTTAGGGGCTCAAAGCTCAAAGCCAATTTCACAAACATGTCCACCATCTCCTATTTACTCCTAGGTGTGTGCACTGAAGGGAGAAAAAAGGCTTTGGTGTATATGGCTTAAGATTTGTGCATAGTTGTGTGCATGATTGTTCACCAGTGCTGTTGGTGTGTATGTACTGTACATGCACCTGGTAGCTTTACTCTTCTTATAAAAAACAAAGGGAAAAAGAGATAAATGTTTGTTTGTGAAGATGATGTTCGTTAGTATTGCATCTTGTATTTTTATTGTATTTCAATATTGCATATAGCATCATCCAATCTCCTCTAGCTGCAAAGGTATAGCTTAAAAAAAACCCTTTAGTTCTCACCCCCTTTCTACAATGCAAGATCCCAGGTTTTAATCTTTTTTTCTATTAATGGAAAAATTGCAAAAAAGCTAGCATTTGGAGCGTGCAAACTTTTGCACCCACTTTTGAATATTATTTTTCTTTTAGTGGCGATAATGGCTATTATCATAGTTTGCATTTCTATCTGCGATAACCATAAAGAATATCTTCATATTTCAGGAATATGCAGATAAGATTTTGAAACAAATATTCTTTATTCTTTATATATAAAAACTACAGGACACCTGTCTCACAGCATTAAATGAAACATGGGAAAAATGCAGAGGTTGAGTGAGTGACAACACAAACTATTGGACAAGTGTAGACTCCTATAGTAAAGTTGGAAAAAGAACGTCCGTCCGTCCATCCATCCATCCTTCCTGTTTTCTAGTGCAGCTTCAAATGTGAGACTATTTAACATGATGTTCTGAAACATTAAAAACAAGTAGATTTTGATATCAGGATTTATTCTAAAAAAGAAATCCCAGTTCCTTGCTGATCCCTGTGTAACACCTGCTGTTAAGAGAAGATTGCTACATTATGTTGTGCAGAGTTACAAAGTAGGATTAATGGGTTTTGTGTAAAGAGCAGCTCTCCTGATGTCTTTCTCTCATCAGTGTGGCTGTTTTCTGAGGGGGAAACAACTAGGGAACGATCAACTATCGGCCTGGCGGACTATCTGCTCTGATATTTGGCATTTTGACGTTTATCTGTATCAGCCTTTTTTAATGTTTTGGACGGCCAAAATGATGAATCCACTTAAAACACGGTTATTTTGGCTCTGATGCAGCAGACTGTTTTTCCTCTGATTGCTCTCACTTCTCTGTTGCTTGAGTATTGTTCCTCCCACAGGGAGATTACGCTGCACGTAACAGCCAATCAGCTGGGGAAGCTTTACCTGCACCGTGTGTGTGTGTGTGTTGGTTAACTTAAATATTGTTGGTCTATGTTAAATTAAATATTTCACAACTGATTTCCCCAAATTCACCGAAACTAGTCAGATTTATTACCAGCTTTACCAGGCTGTGTATGAATTGGAGAAACTTTATGTCCTAATGTCCAGCCGTACACATTCAGTGCTGTTTCTGCTTGAAACCCAAAGGCCCATGAGACCTGCCCTCAAAAAACTAGTTGAGAAGGGTCCTGTTATAGAGTCCCACAAGGCAGTTTCTGACTGAACGTTTGTCCTCTGTGTCCTGCATGGACATGGCTCTTTGTTCCCTACCATTTTTTTCCCTTTTGACATTGGTGACAATTACTTCAAGCCTCAGGGAGAGGATACACCTGCAAGGGCATTAGTGAAACACAGTATATATACACAAGGGCACAAATTGCGCATGCAGACTGCAAATGTCCACACAGGACACTTCCAGAAGCCCTAAACAAAAATCTCTGTTAATGATTCATTATATTGAAATGATCTGGTACTGATTCTTGCATTAACATAACTTTTAGTACATTATACTTAAACTTTTTCCAATATTATTAGTAAATGGATTACTGTTTTTCAAAATTTTGAGCTTGTAAAATTGATGCACCTCTTTCATCCTTTATCTGTATTATTACAAACCTTTCCCGTTTGGAAACACATTGGATGCATATTGATGTTAATTAGGGAGATTTTAGCTAGCAAGTCAAGTGCTCAGCAATATTTAACCATCCATTAAAATTGTGTAATGTGCCCATTGAATAATTTTCTTCTAACAAGATAACTATCCATCAGTTTGTGTCAGTTATTGAAGGGTTGGTAATGAATGGCTCCTACAGATGACTATAAATAATGCAACACACCTTATCAAGATCCTGAACTCAAACAGTCTGCTGTGTGACCGTATTGACTGATCCACTGCTGAGGTTTTCTATTTGGTTAAAGCATTTTGCTAAACTATGAACTTTTAAGATTGGTCGACAATATTTGTTTGTGTGCGACTCCGATTAATGTTACAAGAACTTGAAATCTCAGATATCCCCTAATTCCCACAGCTATGGAATATGGGAATATCACGTTAAAGCAGTTCTCAAAAGTAGCAGGGGAAAAAATCCATCCACAAAAAGCCTTTTCATATCACTCCTATGGTCTATGGATGTGCCACATCTAATTCCACAGGATGATAGCCAGACTGTGAGCTTATATTTGATTATAATCCATCTCCCTCATCGCAGATCAGCCCTTGTGATTGCTTTGTGCCGTATTTGACAAGATTAAGCCCCTTTTTCTGTTTGTTAGACATGGAGATTGTGTTAGATATGGTACTTTCTAGTTGAGGTTATTTGAACTGCTGCAGTATAAGACAGATTCAGATATATTGTCATGTTAGGCCATACATATTTATATGTCATACAATGTATAGAATTTGTACGGTTTAGACAGTAAAGTGAGTCTCTTTTGCATATTATGTAAAATTGTGTTTGTAGATAGAAATTGACAGTAACCTTTCATCCAAAGTTTGTATTCACTTTGTGCAAAACAACTGTTGGCCTCCTCTGTCTCCATATGTTCACAGTTAAATGAAGTTGCACTACTAGATTAAAGTCCCATAACAGCTGCATCATGACACACTGCCAAGTCATTAAAGCATATCACTCTAAAACTCAATTAAAATAAAACCGGTGAATCAGCTTACTCTGTTTGGACATTCTCTGCAAGTTGTTTGTGCCCAGTCAGATAAATACCAGACCAATCAGCAAATTAAAGGTGTTGTGACTTAGTTTGTCTTTAAATGGCTTAACAAATCTCCAGTTTTAAAGTAAAGCATAATGGCACAACTTAGTGAAATCTTCCTCAGAAACTAAATTAGAGAATATGCACATACTTGCCAGGTTTGTTTTCCTGTTTAGAAAATGAGAACCATGAGCTCTACAGTGATGCATTCATGCACTCAGTGCATGATGATAGATGAGTGGAAGAGAAAGGTGCCAGCTGTAATTTTACAACTGGCACAAAATGTCTGCCTCAAGCAGCTTCATTTATAGCCTCTGGCTCCTCTTGAGCCTATTCTTGAATTATGCAGAGTTACAACAATGAAAGTACAGGTGTGGTTAGGTTTTGTAAACAAGCATTAAGATGTTCTCTGTAATCATCTGCTAGTTATAAAAGAATGGCAACATCTCTGATCATCTCATGATCATTTAAGAGGTAACAAAAGTGCATGTTGGAGAGATAAATGTAGTTTCAAAGCAAATAATTATGTAGAGTTGATTCACAATGCTTTTTAATGATTCCTCACAGGGCACAAAATGGCAAATCTGAACTTTTTTTGGTTGTAGGATGAAATATGTTACTTGAAAATAATCTGTCATTACTGAATCCATATTGCAATACTGAGATGTTGACTTCAGCTAAGCAGTAGAAACAGTGGCCTCTATGGACACATTTTACAATTACAGGATGCCAGCATATAAGATTTGACTATCTGATATATACTTTCCCATAGACAATAAAAATGTACTTATGTTAAAAAGGAAGTGAGATTTTTTTTCTCTAGTCCTCCCTCTCTTGAAGTGGTTATAATGAAGCAAACTGAAGTCACACACTCTTTCATTGGACCACCTTAAATTTGATGATAGCAGACATTTGCTGTGGCATTGTTTTGATAAGCTTCTGCAATGTCACAACATTTATTTCGGTACAGATTTTAATAAATTTTTCGCCAAGATCTTGTATTTATGATGGAACAGTCATACTACTGCACAAAGCCTTCTCCAGCACATCCCAAAGATTCTCAGTGGGGTTCAGGTCTGGACTCTGTGGTGGCCTCATGTCTCATGTTCCCTGAACCACTCTTTCACAATTTTTGCCCGATGAATCCTGGCATTGTCATCTTGGAACATGACCATACCATCAGGGAAGAAAAAAATCCTCTAATGGAATAACCTGCCCATTCAGTATATTCCGGTAGTCAGCTGATCTCATTCTTTGGGCACATAATATTGCTGAACCTATAGTGCTGACCAACTGTAGCAACCCCAGAACATAGACCACCCCCATGGGCTTGTATGCATGAGACATGATGGCTGCATCACTTCATCTGCCTCTCTTCTTACCCTGATGCTCCCATCACTCTGGAACAGGGTAACTGGACTCATGAGATCACATGACCTTCTTCCATTGCTCCAGAATCCAATCTTTATGCTCCCTAGCAAGTTAGTCATTTTGTCTCTGACTATGTTCACTGACTACTGGTTTTCTTAAGGCTGCACAGCTGTTTAATCCCTTGAGTTCCCTTCACATTGTGGGTGTGAAAAATCTTTTGCTTTTACCACAAAACATATCTGTGAGTTCTATTGTTTTTGTTTTGTTTGGACCTTTTGAAAAGGTTTGTTTTGTTATAATCAGGTAAACTTCATACCATTGAGCAAAAATCTGAGTTTTTGGAGGTTTACTGCATTTTTGTAGCCACAGGCTATAACTGCAGTTGCCTACCGCATTCCTCTTTTATACCACTCCCCTCACAGACCCAGAAGCCCCAGCAGTCACAGAAACGGATTGGCTGAGATTACTGTGCTCCCCTGCATCAAAAACGACCTGCCCACGGGCAAATATGATTGGTTAAAACACAGCATCCATGGCTGTTTTCCATGAGGAAGAATGGAAGCCCACAGCAACGCACCAGTGGAGCAAGGTTCATAATACATATTTATACCTGCAGTCTGTGGACCATTTATACTTTCATGCTTTTCATTTATGTTCCGTTTCTTATCTACTCACCCCTGGCTGTGTTCCTCATTTATGTGGGTAGATTTGTCTTTTGTGTATTTTTGCTATTATCATATTTGTTTTTTTATTTTTTGCTGCTAACCTTATGGAAAAAACCTCCAGGGAATTAATGAGACAAGCAGGTGGCAAAGAGAGAGAAAAAGTGACTGCTTTAATAAGAAACTTTTGAAAGACTTCCTTTGGCCTTTTTCTTAGTACCATTTCTGTGTCACAGCCTTTGGTATTGACAAACCCTGCAGATTAGATATCTTTAATGCTGCTATAGGCAGCACTTCTGCTCAGCTCAGACAATATGTTTGCTTTTTAATATCCTCATTTGCCATTTATTGTCTTTGGCAACAAACAAAACTTCTACACAACCCCCACACTGTATTCTTGATGATTATTATAAGCTTTGATGATGATGTAAAGTTGAAATGGAGCCTCATTAAAATGCACAGCTCAATACCAATTTCAGGCTAAGATCAACTTTTTCTCCTATCTCCAATAAAGCTGTCATCAAAGCCAAGGGGTTATTATTCCTATTTTTTTTTTCCTGAAGGATTGTAATCACACAGAAAAGAGAGCTGCAATTTCCTGTTGGATCACAACCTTTAAAATGATTCTTCTCTGGATATTTAATTGGCAAGAGGTGAACAATTATGAGCAGTGCAGTCATTGATTAAATTGGATCTTCGCATACTGTCGAGCAATAATGCTTTTCTGTTGCCAAGAGAACGATGAAGGCTTAGACAGTGATTTGCAGCGCTATAGCTTTTTGACTGACACCAAAGCCTCCATGGGTGAACAATGCTTTAATGGCAATGGAAATCTTTGAAGATACAATTGCTTGCTGCCATTTTGCACCCGGGCCTCTTATGCTTTTGTGGAGAAGTCACAAAATTGCTATGCTATTATGGAACCGTTCCCCTCCTCCGCTCATCATCTCTTCTTGAATAAAGTTGCCCCAAGAAAGAGATTAGCAGGGAGTGGAAAGATACTGTTTTATTTATTTATTTCAAGATACGTAGACTAAACTGTAGATGTTCAGGAAGAATTATATGACAGCGTATGTTTCTGTAGAACAGCTGTAGACTAGTGACTATTTATTTTCATGGCCACTTTTTTTTCAAAACCAACAGCATTCTTTTCATTCATTATCTCACCACATTATCATTTATGTACTATTCTGACTTGCCAACCTTTTTTACTGTTTTTTGTTCTCCTATGTGATTTTAGTGTCTGTTTCCTTGTCCCATCACCCCTTCTCCTCATCCCCCTCTTTTTCCTGTCCCTCTTTCCTCTATACAAGGGAGAAGTGGGGGGTCTGAAGAACATAGAGAGCCAGGAACAAATCAGTCTATTGATCCCTCAAGTGTCCCACGCTCTGCCCCCCTGATCGTCAGCAGAAAACAAAGTGTTTATCAAACGAAACCTTCCTAGTCCCCCTCCCCCCCATATAATCCCTCTCTGCTTCACTATCCTCCTCACTTTATAATGGAGAGGCTGTTCCTGAGACCTTTCCACCCAACTGAGACTTGTTGTGTCTTGTAATTACATTTCTTTGGATGTTTTACCTGTCAAGGTTCCGAACTTTTTATTTATTTATTTTCATCTAGAATCCTCTTTCTGAACCTGTCCTCCACTTCAGCCAATTTAAAGTTTCCCTCTGCTTTACTCAAAGAGAGAGCTTATTTATGATGATGCACTGCAGGAAAGTAGAGCCACAAGGAAGAGACTGACGTGGAGTGTTTATCAATCATCTGCAGTCTATAGGGCTTAAATTGGGCCTAAATTTTGTAGGGTACGATTGCATTATGGGTTCTTTTGAAAGGCTTCAATTTGATTGAAATGGAAAGCAGTGCCTCCTTGCTCTGAAAATACATCAGTGCTGATTAGATTATGAAGAACTGCAGGGGTGGAAAGGATGGTGTTTAGAGTGGTGGCAGATATGAGGGTGAAATGCAAGCAAAACATTTTGTGCTAACACTCAAGTGGGCAGAGGGGAGCATAAGTAATGCCTGTGGCTGAAGAGCAACCAACAAACTGCAAACAAAAGAAATTCCTGGATCTCAAGATCTTTCTTGCTCTTGCTGAGGTAACCTCATATTGATAAGGTATTAGTTGGAGTCAGAGGTTCTGTAGCAGAGCAGCCAGCCTTTATGTTGACAGACAGACAGAATGGATCCATGCCATTCCAAGCCGCAGGGCTCCCAGGCCCTGCATAATCAATCAGCCATTAATGGAGTAAGTGGCTGTGGAAGGATATTAAATGTTAATTGCTGTAAGGTATTGATAACACCCATTGATCTTCTTGATAATTGCAATCAGTGAAAACAAAGATACATTATATGAGACTAAACCCACTTCACCAGAAGCCAGAGCTAATTATAATAAATGAACATATGGCTGAGATGTTCTTTTGTTGATTTCATGTCTTGTTTGCCTGTCCACCAGGGAATAGTTTGAATATACCAACAAAAACTTTTAAGCCTTCTCCCAAATGGGTGAGTAGATGAAACTATCTAGTAAGTTTAGATGAAAAAGCTTTTTATGAATTTTCTGAGCATCTTTAATTAATGTTTCTTGATTTGATTACTGTTTTAATAAGGTTAACATTTATGTTTTTTCTTTTTTAGCGGTAAAAAGAGACCTTGCACAGCAGCATTATTAATGTACATGAGTACATGACTAATCAAAAGGGAAAAGCAAGTAGATGAATTTCAGTTAGAATATTTGTAAAAGGGAGAAAATATGTACAAATATAAAACCTTTCACTTTTCTTGGGCCTGTTAAATGTTGATTTAGTAAAAAAAAAAAGTGATTTGTTTCTTTTGGTTTAAAGATTAAATGATTCAAATAATTGGTAAACCTTAGGGTTAAGGAGCAGCTTCCTTTCTGATTTTTTTTGCCTGGCTGTGTCTTTGCTAGAAAAAGCTAATGTCCATAAATGACTCGTTGGGAATACGAGTCACCACTCAGTTCACCCAGTATAGATTAACCCTTTTGTGTAGTGTAAGGTCGATTGGGGAGGGGGTCTGCTGCCTGTTATCTGAACCAGAGAGTCAACACTTGTGTTTTTTCTGTTTTTGTGTGTACCTGCTCATGCATGTGTTGTGTATATATGTTAATGCTTTCACAACTGGATTTCATATGCTTGTGTGTATGTATGATGAGGTAGAGTGGGGTTTGTAGAGAGTTGCAGCAACTCCCAGGCCACCTGAGAGGAATTGGCAAGCCCAGGCGAGGCCCCTGTCTCAGAATGCCTGTTGAATAATGCATGGCCTCAGAGCAGTTGGGCCCTCTAATACCACATCGCTCTGAGACACTCCTCCTAAGATCAATAACACTTAGAAGCAGCTTTATAATGAAGGAGACACTAAAATTCCATCATCAGATAATTAGTTGAACTCTACCTTCCATTCCTCACCCATCCTTTTCAATTTTTTTCTGGCCAAGGTGCAATCCCTGGCACATCATTTGTTAACAGTGAGTAATGTAGATACAGAATTTCCTTTGATGGAGAGTTTCTTGAGGTTTGATGAGGAAATTTGTCAAGGCAGTTTGCCATGTTCGAAAACCAGAATTTAAGAGTGAGAGCTGGATTCCTCAGAGTTTTTTGGAAGTGAGAAAAAAAGAAGAGAGAAACAGATATAGACAGTGTGAGAAAAGCTGCAAGTACCCACTCCCTGACATTTGCTTTCTTATTTGACATATCCTTTCCCTTCTTCCTTGCTGTTCCAGGGCCTGGGGGCACATCTATTACCACTTCCCACTAAACTCTGCAGCACATCAAAAACGTTTCACTCCGCTATGAATGGGGTCCTTATAAAGGCCAGTAAGTCAATTTTGATGGTAAGTACAGCAGTCAGAGGCAGGGTTTGGAGGATGTGTTGGTCAGTCATACACACACTCTATTATGCATATACTATCCATTTCCCTTCCTTCATGCTGGGCAATCTGTGTGAACGCTCATACAATGACTGAGCTCCGCAGACAGGAGCACTTTCTGCTCTACTCCACTGGGAGGTCAAGGGTCAGGATGTGATAATGCAGTGTAAATGTACTGGCATGGGAAAGGGAGTTCATTAGGGGTTCATTATAGCCTTTGAGTGACACCACTCTCCTCGGGAGATGGAAGACAGGGGAGATGTGCGATTCATCCTAAATTACCCGTGGTGTCTTTGGTATAGCCATTTTTGATGGATGATACTCGGTCAAGGGTATTTAAAAAAATTTAAAAAGGTCTTTTGGATTAGCATTGACAAGCTTTGAATACATCCTGTAGGCAAGCAGTAAATCACTCCTGAATAGAACACATCTGTGTATGATCACAAAGATGAGTCATGACTTACGTCCAACCCCGCTACAGTTCCAGCATTTTGCTTGTCTTACTCCCAGAGGAAACTAAAGACCCTTTCTTTATCCCTTCAACAGCCTCCCCAACTCCACTTTTATTTCCTATCAGCATCTGCAAAATCCACAGCTGTCAACTGCAAGTAACAAAATTTATTAGACAAGAGGAAGGAGGGGAGATTACAGTGGCCAGAAGACTGGCTTAATTTGGACCAGAGTCAGCATTTCATTATTGAACTTACTCGCTGTTTGTTGCCGAGAGATGGAGGGGGTGGGAGTCTGGCAGTCATAAAGTCACCCAGGGCTGCATGGTTCTACAGGGCATCTCTTCTTTTCCCTCTTCAAGTTCTTTGAGGTCAAGTTAGCTTCAAGGCTCCTCTGTCAGTGAAGAATAATAGAATAATAGCATAATTAACTGGCAAGAAGATTTTGCCCTGGGGATGTGCTCCGCTGCTCCATTAGAATAAGCTGGAGTCTTGGTCCTGGCTGTAATTAGGTCTCCACGGGTTTTAATTGTCCTGCAGTTTGAGTTTAAATGGTGGCAGTGTGGTGGACAGGCATGCACGGTAGGAAGAGTCTAAGAAGTGGTTGATATTTGCATAAAGAAGGCAAACTCAAGTTTTACCAAAGCAGTTCCTGTTCTGGTTTGGACCTTGAGCCACATCTTCTCCATGGGGGCATACATAAACATGTCACTCATAATTGAGTAAACAGAAAAAACACTTTGTTTAGAAATGCAGTTCACTGTTTTGATTTTGTTTGATAACAGCTGATAGCTTTTATAAACTTGGTTTTACTGGCCTTTATAAAGATATCAGTAATGCATGCAAAAGGTATTCACAGAAGCAGACCGATGAACTCTCATTCCACTGTGGTTCGTGACAGAAGTAGGATTGTTTAAACAAAACAAGGCCCCTTGATGGAACAGTCATATATACTGACCCTATATGTAAGCCCTGTGGTCAGGTCTATTGCGACAGTGTTCTTGTTCATGGGAAATTGTTGTTTTTCCTCAATGTGGTGCACTAAGATGACCCTTTTTTGTTGTAAATTGTTGCTATATGAGCTAAACTAAGGTGAAATTTATTTCTGGTTCATGGAAAAGCAAACGTGTTCCCAGAACGTTTGCAAATTAAACAACCTCCAAACATCACTAAACCCTACAAAGGGTAGAAAGTGCAGATCGAATTAAGTTTGTTAAGGATAGCAATGTTTCCTCAATACTGACAGCTTAGTGAACTGTAAAGTGTTTTTCTGGCTGGTAGGGATCTATGTTGGCCTGGCAAACCTTTTCACTGAATACCAATTATATTGAGACACATTGTTGTGTCAACTTGACAAATTGATGGTTTTCAATGTTGTTTTTACTTAATGTCCTATACTGCAGATGCAATACCGAACCAGGCATGTCCTGAGTGAACATTGCAGTGATACAAGGTTGTAAGGCTTTTTTAAATTTATAATGGTAAAAAGTGACATTTATGTCATTGTGATTAACTTTACGGATATAATGTTATAATATAATGTTGTTTATACACTACATGTTAAGATAAAAGATTTGTTTTTTCACTTTTAAAGAGTTAAGTTGGTCTGTAGCTCCATTGCCGCCTGTTAGAGCTCCATCAGCCTGCATCACATGAGATCACCTTACCTGGTTCTTGCAGGATCATGCTCTAAACACAGAAGAATGTGTGTCTGTAATAGTCTGGTAAAGCATTGGAGAGTCAACGATGTCCTAGCTGGCAAGTTGTAGCTCCTGGACTCACAGCTCTAACTGAGCTCACATTGAGAAAGATGGGAGTACATATTGGTTTTCCACACGGCTGCTTGTACTGAGCCATACTGGTTTCAGAAAAGAGCTCTGCTTCATTTCTAGTTCTGAATTATTTGAATTTTCATCACCTTAGTTGAGTGAGACCCTTTACTCAAGGGACAAAGATACAAAATAATGACTATTGACTGTCAAGTGTATGAAAAATGCATTTGTCTGACTACCGGCGCTATTGATGTGGCTGTATTAAAAAATGTATCTCTAGAATCAAAGAGGAAGAATCAGAAAGTCCATAGTCACAGACTACCAGTGAATGTTTTGTTCCATCCCTTTGTAGCACTGATGATATTCCTCTTTTTTTTCTTTCTTTTGTCTCACTGCTTTTGTGCTAACCTCTGCTGGCGCAATGCAGTAAACCAAGGGAGGCATCGTAGCAGGGCGTGTGTGTGTGTGTGTGAGTGTGTGTGAGAAAGAGAGTGAGTGTGAGGAGTTGTAGTAGAGGCATCGACAAGCATCTGTGGGTTTACAGTCTCCATAAATCCTACTTACCCGCCGAACAGATGCAAATGCTCTACATCCCCACCAGTATTTTTAATCTGAAAACAGCAATGATGATTCACATATGAAATATTACACATTTATTCACCGGCTGTATTAATGAAGTTTCAGATACCAGAGTTTTAAAGGGTTTGAATTAAACTTTTTTTCATCTGAACATACACCCTTGTTGTGTTTATGTTATGTAAATGACCTGGACCTCTACCTCCTCAATGAAGCAAAGACATGAATGAATGAATTATATGAAGTCATTTCCTCAAACAAACTCTATCTTTTAAGGATAGGAGTCTAAAATTCTGCATTCAGTCTAAAGTTTGTAACCTTTATGTTTGTATAACAGGACTTGGTGACCATTTTTATTAATAACTCCCCTTTTTTTTTTTTTCTAAAGACTTTTCATTGTATTCATTTTATGCAAATCTGAATTTGCAACTTGTCTGAGTTGTGGACCAATCACAATTACAGTCATCCCCAGCTGTCTGGTGGCTAGCCATACAGTTTGATGGTTGTGTTTGCTGTGGGATTTTAACGTCCTCATTTCATGACTGGCTGGACTTTATGGAGGAGATGATGAAAGGTGCGACAGTCCACACTCTCTCGTATATCATGTCCTCTTTGCACAATCACTGGGCTTCTGACTATCTCTCCGTCTCTGTTTTATCTCTTCGCCATAAAATGGCATACCTTCCAACTAATGCTCGTGTCAAGATCATTAGTGAGTGATGGACAGCTTTTGATGTATTTCATCATTCACTGGTAGAATATGTGTATATTTATGGACTGAAGAACACAGTCCCACTCAAATTGGAGGACCTTTGTAAAGGGTGCAGAGTGACTCTCGGTGTTTGAAAGCAGAAAACCCAAGAGGCTGGAATGATGATGGGTCTTGATAAGAGGAATGGACTTGGTTTTTGTTTGGTCTTTATTGCCACAAAAGAAAATAATGGAAAAAGAATGGTGTTGAGAGTATGGTTGGAGCGCTTTGAAGTAGTATTGACAGTGTATGCAAGTCAAAAGCTGAGTAGATGAAATGACCATTTATGATGCCAGAACTGAGGAGGAAATATGCATTCATTTCCGCTTTGTGAATCAGTGAAATGGACCTGTTTAATTATTGTTGTAATTGAGGAGGCCTTGCATTTAAATCTCTTTAACTTCAAATCAATACTGTTTGAGTACAGGTTATAAAAATACTACTGCATTAAACAGCCTGCTGCTTGAATTCTTTGGAGAAGAGTATCATGCTCAATGGTTTCAAATGTAAAATCCAGGTCAAGGGGACTTTGGAGAGTTAATTAGGGGACAAAGGGAAGGCTTGAAAGCACTCTTGAGGGTGAGTAGAAGTGAGATCGAAGGCTCAGAGGTCAGTGCATCACTTTCTAACAGAGAAATGTTTTATTTTTTGTGCACAAGTGTGTGACCATGCTATATGTGCATGGATACCTGCTTAAATGCGTATAATTTTTTATGACACCTCGTCAGTAAGCCAAACCTGTCTTGGTGATACATGGCATTGTAAATGTTGAACCAGGCCAAAACAACCCCCTGAGGACTAACCATGTTTAGATGAGATCAGCAGAATAGGCCCTTATCATTGTTCCATGGGCTTCCCCCTTGCGTGGGGATGGTATGTGCCTTGCATCCTAATGTCATAATCTATTCTTCATTAAGGCTTAACACAGCAGTTAACACACCCTTAGATAGCATCTCACTGTGCCCTCACAGCAGCACAAACAAGGGCTGGGTGCCACTGATAAAGCTTCAAAATGCAATAAAGATGGCAAAAATATGCAACATTGACACCTCAGAATGTCAGCAGCATTCATGGCCATGGCCTCCATTAACACCCAATCTCATTAAGAACAGTTAAGTGTTAATTTTAAAGGAGAGCTCTGCATATTTCTCATGATTGTATAACTCAGAGAGAATGCTGACGTTTGGAGAGCCTGTCATGAGGTGCCATGTCTTCCCTCGTGGATGGTGCCATCTGGCCTGGTTTACAGCGAACTGCTAAGGCCACAGCGAGGGCTCAAGCAGCTGATGGTTAACTGGCATCAGCTTGAACCCTAAAGCAGGACGAGTGTGTGTGTGGGCAGCAGCACTCCCACACCTACAGTCTGTTAAGTTGCACTGCCTCTCTCTATGGCAGATGTGGCAGTCTGAATGCCAGCCAATTAAAGAAAATACATGACTTCAAGGCAGATGAATACGTGCCTCGTTGTAGAGACACCTACATTGTGCCAACATGAAACCTCATGACTGTAGTAGAAATAAATAATGAAATTAAAAGAGCATTTAATTGGAACTCCTCGTCAATCTGTCACCCATCTCAAGTGAGAGAGGCTTTTTGAAAAATAGGTGGGTCCTCAAAGATGGGAGCAATCTAAGTTCTAGACAGAATGAATAATGGATTATGGAGTAGAAAGAAAAGATAATGGGAGGAAAATGGACAGAAAGGGAAACTGATGACTGACAGGTAAGCGTAGGGTAATACTGTGCTGATCAAAATTCACAAATTATACAGGCATCAAGCTGATAATGCAGTAAACCTATCAAGAATGGGCTGTTGTTAGGATGTACATCCTGCCGTGTTTCTACCTGCACAGCAACAACTCCAACAGCTCAAGGCCATTCTAAGTTGAAATTTGAGGGTTTCTCATTTGATATATTTTCCATTTTGTAAGCTGCTACAAATAGTTTCTTTGTAAAATGATCCAGCTTTAAAAATGTGCTGTTGTCTGATTCTTCTCCTGCTCTGAGACTCCTCTCCTCTGCTCTTTGTTCCTCAAAACATTTAGAGTGATGACTCATTGTGTTCTTGATGCCACCTCCAAGATAATGAGCAGTGAGAGCATTAAGCTCAAGTCTCTTTCAGAATCACTTTTTCTCAAATTACATCTGTGATTCAGCCTAGTATCACCTGGAAATGTGAAATGTGAACATTTGTTCACACCCAGGGCTAAAAATTGTGAGCTGTCAATGTATCTTTGTCCAAGCATCCACATGACATAACAGTGGAGAGATGTATGTATGCACTAACCATGCATATTTTTGTAACCCATAACCAGGTTTTATGCAGCATCTAAATAAAATCTTGTGTAATAACTCCAACCTAGCAATATCTTTTAATGAATAATCCTAGCTTCTTGCAAGTGATGTACGTAGAAATTAATGAGATATGTAGAGAGGTAAAAAGACTGTTGTGTCTTTTTAATGATATATAATAATAATAATAGTAATGGATTAGATTTATATAACGCTTTTCAGGACACCCAAAGACGCTTTACAGTGAATCCAGTTATTCATTCACACTTGATGGTGGTAAACTAACTATGTAGCCACAGCTGCCCTGGGGCAGACTGACAGAAACGTGGTTGACAATATGTGCCAACAGCCTCTCTGACCATCACCGAACATTCATACACATTCACAACACCGGTGGTGCCAACACTGGAGGCAAGGAGGGGGAAGTGTCTTGCCCAAGGACACGACGACAGTTGACTGGGGGGGACAGGATTCGAACCACCAACCTTCCGGTTATTGGACGACCTGCTCTAGCCTTCCTCAGCTTTTACCTTTTGTACAATTGTGCAGTTAAGATAAGCTTTCTCTGTGATGATGGGTGCAATGGCATGTCATACTTGGGCTCAACCGTCTCTATCAAAAATCTAAGCCCATGTTGGCAATTCCACTGTAAAGGACTTGAAATTTAACAGGTGATAGATACTAGTTTAATGTTTTTTTCCCTGCTCAGTCAGAAGGGAACACGGTGGTGTTCAGCAGATAGACATTTTACTTTTTCAATCTTTTTAACTCTGGGTAGGCCTACTCATAGATGATGTGAGGCAAGACATTTGATATTTCCAAAATATATATTTTTTCATGTTAAATAAGTCTGGTATGTTCTTTAGTATGTTCTAATATACTGCTAATTCAAAATGCACCCAAAGGCTAGCCTACACTGATGTCACAATGGTTCTATTACCTGCTAAATGTTTTGCCGCTCTAAACAGACCTTGAAAGCAAATGCAAAGTTAGTCTTTACACCAATAGCCTCAAAAAACATCTTATCAGCGGTTTCTGACGTTAACATTTTACCTGAAGCTCACAAAGTAATATTGCAGTCTTTGTTTCAATTACGATGTGTTCCCATAACACAGGAGCTTTTGGTAGAGCCTTATCTTTTGGCGTGCACCACGACTTTGCAAGTCCTGTGAATGCCCATGTGTTTATTAGTGCATGGCAGCGCAGTAAAAATTGGGGTTACTGTCAAAAACATTGAGCTACTACGTTATGCAGCTAAAACATCAGAAATATTTCTTATTGGACGGAAAGTTTTTTAAAATGATCACAAAAAGCAAGAAAATTGAGTGGTTGCTGCTGGGGTGGCTCACCGTACACAACAACAACTACAAAAATCTGCTGTCCACAGTGCTGAAAGAAATGGAAGGGATCAGCATCACCTGTGTCATTCAGAAAATTGTATGTTTTAAATGAATAAACACACAATGCTGACAAGTTAATGCTGTGCTTTTAATTTAAGAAACAACAGGAATAAAATTGAATATAAACTGTGGACTGTTTTCCTGTTGTTTATAGGGGAGCTCATCTGCTTTTTAGGAGAGCTGAATTTTTCTTAGCTTCCCAATATTTCAAACCCAGGACATAAATTATATTCATGTTTGGTATTGATTTGCAGCATTTACTTGTTTTAGTCACTTTTCTATGATTGGAAACCAAATGAAACACAGAAAAGCTAAACAATTAGTCTTCTATCATTTACTGCTGATAATTTCCATTGGAGTGGTTTGCATGTATTCAAATGCACCCTGATATAGGTTAAGCAAAGTACTAACAACTCTTTATGTGATCACATTTACTCTATAGCAGAGGGAGACTCCATCACAGTGTCATGTTTCCATCAGCATCAGATTCATTGATTAATGTAATCACAGATGCAGCATCTCACCCATAAATGAGTTTAAGATTGACACTCCAGTTTATTTGGCTGCATGCTGGAAACTGTGTGGACTGGTGGAGTGTAATTAAAGCTCTCACCCCAGCAAGCAATGACATGCACCAGGCACCATGCTGTTGTGCTGAGCATAGCATTATGTTTCATGTGTTTGTGATTTTAATCGTTATTCGTTAGGGGTGGCTAAAGATTTACCTTGTCGAATCACATAAAGCCCAAAACCCCATATTTCCCTGGAGGGCTAAACTTCTGTTTCTGTAAATCAATGCTTTCTTTTTAACTTTGTTGCTGCAAAAGATGAAACCAAAAATGTAATTTTACTGGACAAAATAATAAAATTTATTAGCAATATATAGCGGAACAAAAGAAAGATGCGTGTAGATATACACAAGTTCAAAACATACTTCAAAATCCTCAGTGGAGTCCTTAAAAACAACAAGCTGAAGATTTTGCTTTGGCGCTCCTCGCAACTTAAATGTCATTATCAATCTGTAAATAAAACTCTGAGCAGTACAAGATTGCCATATAATTTTTAAACATTCTCTCTGGGACTTATAAATCCTTTCAAAACTCATCTGTGTCCCCATGTTGCACATTTAGAGGTTTTTGCCACAAAAAATTCTCTTGCCTGTAAAGTTGCTCAGGATGCAACTCTTTCTTTTCCCCCTTTTTCTTCATTCACTATATTGGGACCAATGAATATGGTAATCTCACCCAACCTACACATGCACCTGCCAACGGTGAAATATTGGCATAATAACAACGATGAGAACAAATGAAACCAAGTGGTATATATACATTGAGGTGAACTAATTAAATGAGGAGCATGTGAAGAAAATGAACATGTGTAAGGAACAGGATATAAACAGGGCATTATACATAAGAAGAAAAACTTTACAAAATAAAACAGGAAACAAGACAACAAAGACCATGAACAAAACAAACTTCAACAGAAATCTAACAAGAATCAAACCAAAAACGCATCAAACCATGACAGTTGCGCTCTTTTTTTTCCACAAGTTATCACAAATTCCTGATGTTTTTTATTAAATGTCTGACATGCTTTGGTAAAATTGCAATTTGGGTGCAAGAAAATATTGATATACTGAAATATTGCAATATTTTGTGTGACGATATTGTATTGATATTCAAAACCACAATATTGATCATTTTTATTTTTAAAAAGAATTAATTTGGTCCATATGCAAACATTAACAGTGGTGGTTCATTTTTGTGATGAATCTACATTTTTTTTGTAAAAGTTTACTTGAAGAATTCTAAATACTTTAATTTTAGATTTGTATAGATATAAAAAGGATATCAAAGTGTTATATTTTGATTTTGCACCAAGCACACTTTCTTTTGATAGATACTTTAAAATAAAGAATTCATATATTCTATACATGTGTGACCATTGTTCGTATATTTGTCATATATTAAGCTACATACTTTTTATATTGCACTTAAGTGGTGGTATGTTTGAATCCACAGTGATGACTATTTGAGACCTTTGCTGAAATGGCCGATTTTAATTTCTTCATTCATCTCGAACATAAAGAGCAAGTGAAATGTTGATCCACTGTTCTCATTCAGTAAGTTGATATCAAGCATATTACAGGTTTGAGTTTTTACTATGCTGTGGCAGTTTTCTTGCAATTAAATTTTGGTAACGAAAAATTGCAATGTATCATCTTACATATAGTATCGCAATATATTGTATCATTGCCCATGTCCTACATAGCGTATCGCCAGATTCTTGCCAATACACACCCCTAAAATACAACAGAAACATAAAAACTTGTCCTTCACAAACTATCAGTCCTTCACAAAATATTTCTACGAGAAGGTTCCGGTCCATTTCTTAGTTGTTTTGTTGAAACTCATGTTAAAAATGGATGCTTTTATGGACTACTTTGATCTGAGTCTTGTTTCTTCAAGTGGAAGGTGGTACATTAAATGGCGATTTCAAATAATAATTTACTATCTCCAACAGAGAGAGCGAGAAAGACAACAAAGCAAGATTGGAAACTATATGTCGAGTATGTTTAGTTAATTTTCTCTGAAGTAAGGTAAAATGAAAAATGGCTGATAATTCGATGTAAAAAATAACAAAGAACAATATAAGAGGAAAAAGGTTGACCTACCCAGTTTTACAGTGAATGCAGCGTGATTTAAACTTGAAGTGGAGTGAAGAAAAAGAAAAGAAAGTGTTAGTGTTGGTAGTGACTTCAGATGGCCAAAGACAGCACAGACAAAGTTATTTTTATTTGATCTTTGATTTGTCCGCTTTAATTTTAACTAGAAGCTTTTTGCAGGGAGACTGGATGGATGTCTTGTTTCTGCCCTTTTCCTTTGCTGTTTTGAAATGTTTTACCTTTGATTTTGGAAATCAGGTGATCTTTCACTCACTTTAATTAGCTATTCATGATAACAATAATGCTTTGCTTATCATCTGTCGCCACAGAGTTAATTGTGATTAGGATGTGTCCCTAGCTCAGTCCTAAAACAGTATAAAAACTGTGTAGTCTATACTGAGCTTGATTGAAGCACTCTGACCCTACAATTTAATCACATATTTCTTACAAAACTGATCTCTGAATTAGCTCTGAATGTCCATGTTATGTTCAATGACCTCCTCCATGGCATGGATGGTACCCCTTGATTTAAGCCATTTCATGTTTAAGCCAAATCAGACATATATGTTGGCACTTGGATCAAATATGAAAAAAAAAACTGAACTTTTTGAAGTCTTGTTAACAATAGTTTGTTAATAAGTCACCAGCCTCTGTCTTGTTACCCTTTCCTTTAAAAACTTAAAGCAGTTTTCTGTTATGGATTGCTTTTCATAAGATGCTATGATTGTATGTGGAGAGAAACGGATAACAGTAATACTCTTCTTGTGTGTGGTATCTTTAGTAGGGGGACCTCGAATGATGCCTCAAGGCTCAGTGTGCTTGAAAGTTGATTTCACAGTAAGTTGTTAAATTGCGTCACAGTGCCCCTTGAAGACAATACCTAGAAACAGTGGAGCAAATGCACTTATCCCCTTGCTTGGAAAAAAAGAATCTCATCTTCCTGTTCTCAGCTGCTGCAGTCTTTCCAAACTTGTACAGATCCGACGTCTCTCTGTTGTTTTGTCTCCGGGATGGGATAAATTAATGTTGCGCTGTCTTGAGATTTATGACCTGCTGTCTTTCCATGTGGCAAAATGAAGTTAGGACGAGTGACACATTCTAATATTCTATACTTAATGGTGAATAATGTTGCATACCACCCACACACAGCCCATAGGTTTCAGAGCAGTGGAATATAAAGCATACCCAAACTCAATTTGAAACGCACAGGTGGGAAAATGGCAATTCTAATGGAGGCGGGAGGTCATCAGATTTGAGGTTGAGAGCGAGCTGATCGGAGCTATTTTTTTGTGGCATTGCCGGCGCTATCAATTTGAGATGGTGATTTGGATGGTGATTGGCTGGCTTCGACAGGTAATCTGGTACAGCCATTAGAGCCTGTTAAGTGGCTGGGCCTCAGTGTCACACCTTGTCCATCAGTCTCTATTTGGTCAAACATGGACTCTCCATCCCCCCTTAGATCCCTTCTTTATTGCAGGTAACAACATGGCAATAGTCTGGCAGAGGTGCTGACACACCAAATCGACAAAAGAGACTAATGCGTTTTAAATGAATGAACTGACCTGCCACATCAACCATCACCAACCCCCAGCTGTGCACCCATCCTCTTTCAGCCCCATCATCTAACCACTCAACCTACACGATAAGGGGCTGCAGCTGTGGAGGGGCACCTGATTGCAGAGGGTAATTAAAGCTAACAGGTTCATAAAATGGGTGGAAATACCAGAGTACTTCAATTTCCTCATCAAATAGGACCAGATTAATGTAAGCTTTGAGAGGATGATAATAGCCGTGGCTAACTTATAGTACAACGATAACACATAGAGCAAAATTATTTAACTGCAAAATACTAACCCCCTTTCATAATCAAAGAAGCTGTTTTTAGCAGTCATTCATATATTAAGAAAAATAAAAGGAATGAAAAATTTTACATTTCAAAAAGCAACTCAAAAGGCCTCCAGAAGTATAGTACTTCATCATTGTGAAAAAGTAGCAGGAAGTTGTCAGATAAGTACAATCAGACTACAAACCTTAAAATTTTTACAGTTACTTCTTTCTTATCAAGCCCCATTTATGCTCTATTTAAAAATGCAACTATGACCATCTTTGTCAAACATTGTCAGACGTAACAGCTCAGATACTCCTTTGTGTGCTTTACATAGGCTTGTCAGGCAATACATCCACTAGAGGGCAGAGTGGAGTTTAGACTTCACTTAAAAGTTCGGACGTCCATTTCAATAGCAATATGGTAAACATGGCGATGGTGGAGGAGATTTTGTTTATACGCATTCTTAGAAAGAAACATAAAAAGAGGCAGTGCAGTTGATGGTGGCAGATTTGGCAGCCATTATACATCTCAGATTTTTTTTTTGTTCCTCGCTGGCTGCTCGTAAGCTACGCAACAAATAACTTGCCCCGATGATTTTCTGTGGTACCGCTCGGTTTTTCTATGTCTGGGTTAGCATCCACAAACTCTTTGAAAACGGAGTGAAATACATATGTAATCAAAGCAGAGGATCGACAGAAGGCTCCGTCTGTATGCATATTTAACATTGAGCATAAATGAGCTCTTAATCTGTGCAGTAGGGTCTTTGGAGATCTGGTACTTCAAACCTTTATTTCTATTTGTAAATGAAGAAAACGTGTTAAGTCCACATTTCATTAAGAACAGTAAATCACAGACGCATAACAAATTTTTCAGCTGCACTGGGAAAACTTGTTTCCATTGATTTCTGGCTAAACGGCAAATTTAAACATCGTTCCCAGTAACAATACAATGTCAGGTAAAGTGCTATTTTTTTAATTTGAATTTTATTTTCTTTATTTCTGTTGTATTACAGCTTTAAAAGGGAAATAAGTCCTCATAAATAAATAATGTAAACATAAGAAATGCCTCAACAGATGAAAATCAAAGGAAACATTCCATCACAATATCGGTGCATTGTACAAATGAGAAAAACCTTCCATCACTTTTGTAGTGACCTTTAAATGCCAAAGAATGGGCGGGTTGTACATTGACTCTTTGCTGCTTTTGTTTAAATTGTACTTGGAAAGAGATTCACATTCAGGCTCCAAGCAGCACAATCAATCATTGGCCATGAAGTACATTTTTCCTTTAAAGCCACAGAATCAGGAAAACTTAGCCAGTGTGTGGATATTTGATGGTTGGATGGTTTATTGGCTGAGAAAATGTGGTCTGAAAGTTTTGCCGTCACACAGGCTGTCAGCAGAGCCTCGCAGCTAATAAAATTATTTTTCTCTGTGTGAAATGACTCCATTATCAGCAGTTATATTTTTTCTTGATTACTTTATGAAGTTTCTTATTTTCTGATGATGGATGATTTACAATCTCAATTCCAAAAGAGTTGGGAAACTGTGTTAAATGTAAATAAAAACTTTCATTATTTTTAAAAAGCAACACACCTCAAAAAGGATGGGGCTATTTGTTTTATCTTTGACATACCATTGACCATATCAACAGTCCTAGGTTTTCTTTGTCATATTTTGCATTTAATGATGCACAAAATGTTGGTGGAAGGTCTGGAGTGCAGCTTAGGTTTAGCATTGTCTAACTGAAATGTGCAAGGTGTCCCCTGGAAAAAAAAAACAAAAAACTAATCTGGATCAGAGCATATGTTGATCTAAAACCTGTACATACTTGTTAGCATTGATGATGCCTTCAAAGATGAGCAAGTTGCCAGTTCCAAAGGCACACATGCATCCCATACCAACAGAGATGCACATGGTGTCCTCCATAATTTAAGAAAAAAAAAAGTTCAGCTTTTAAGCCATCCATTGAACAGTCTCCCACTTTTTATCAGCCTGTTTTAAATTAACTTTGGCCCAGAGAAGATGGCAGCATTTCCTGACCATGTTCACAGTTTACATATAGCTTTAACCTGCATTTGTGGCATGCACAGCAAACTTTGCAGATTCTAGGAAACTTTTCATATTGCATCCTGTATATGTTGGAATAGTCAGTCTTTGAAATTTCACAGAAGAAAATCATTCAGAAATCCCTGCTTATGTTTCAGCCTTTTTGTCGTTGGTTTTGAGCCGGGTCATGAAACCACAATTTGTAGATGCAAATCATTTTGAGATCCTCTGTTCATCTTTACTTCTGAAAAACACTGACTTTCTAAGGTGCTCTATTTTTACCTAGTTCTGTTACCGACCTGTTGCTGACAAAGCTAATTAGTCGCAACATGTTCTTGCAGATGTTATTTGGCACCACTTCTTTTTCCAGCCCATTATCCTGTCCTAGTTTTTTGAAAACTATGTATTTTCTGTTTTGACTTGTAGTGAAAAAAACTAACAGAAAAACACAAGTATACATAAATTAAATGACTTATAAAACAGTCTGTATTTTTCAAACAAACATTTTTCAATAGAACATATTTTGTCAATTGATATCTCTACTGGCTCAGCACCCATCTTGGCATTTTTTTGTCCACCAGTTTGTTTTTTGTTAGATAAGAAGCACATTAACATGTGCATGTGGCATTTAGCTACATTATATTGTTTGTAGACCTAATGTATTTGTAAACAATATTCATTTTTGAAAAATGGTTTTGGGCATGAAAAACAGCAATAAAGCTGACACAAACAACACTTGTTCGCCATCATCAATTAAAGAATTAGCTCATTATTAAACTAGTAAAAATTGAAATTCTTGTTGGGAGCTAAATGCACACCTTTTAGAAAATGAGAAAGCTTCACCTTTCAATGTACTGATAAGCAGTGTATAACTTCAGGAAATGGCTGGTCAGACTGAAACCAAAAAAATTGAATGACAGGTCTTAAAAGGTTCACATGGCTTGCTCATGGAAAGGAGGGGAAGTAATGGTAATAACAGTCTTGATGAAACAATTATCCCTTCTCTCAGGCTTCTGCTTTGTCTGACACTTGGGTCAAGATGGGTACCTGCGATCAACGCTCACCATCTCCATTTTTCTTCTGTCTTCACCTCTCCTAGTGATATTTTTCAGCCCTCTTTTTTTCACCTAGCCATCACTGTAATTAGTGCCCCTGTCATTTGCCCTGACAAGGATGTGCCCATGTGCGCATGTTTTTGTGCAAATCTGTTTCTCAGGCAAGATATGTGTTGGACACTGAAAGTGTGCACTCATGTGATGGGGATAAAGCTGAGAAGCAATAGGTCAACACCTAGAACGATCGATTCTCAATCGCTGTAGAAGCGCGTTCCATCTTTTTTTTGCCAATTCAACAAATGATTAAAGGTGTCGAGGCAATTACCATTCATCTGGAAGGAGATGGAAGAACAAGCCCAAAAAGAAATGTGAGAATCAATCCATTATGAGCACCTCTTGTTTCCCTCCTTCTGGCTTTTCCCCCTCATAGCTCTGTAGCTTTTCTCCTTTACTTGCTGCTGCTTCCTCTTTTTCTCATATATTTCTGTCTTTACCAATTTTCCTCTCCTGCGCACTGCTCTATTTGTTCTCAGGGAAACTCTCATATTTGCTTTCTTGCCTTCTATCACTATCCTTCCCTGTTTGAGCTTTCAAATTGTTTATTTGTCACATGCACATTCAAGATGGCAGTGAAATGCAGTCGTACATGCTTCTGAGGCTGTGCAAACCCATTTAACACTAAAAACACGCAGGATATAAACTAAAAAGACATAATAATTAATAAGTATAAATATATACAATATTTACAATGGACATGGTGTGAAATATATTGACTCTTTGATTAGTGCAGTTAAAGTGACATTTATTTAAATGATTAATGTCAGAATAAATGATTTTCACAGCAGAAAGTAGGACATTGAGCCAGTGTCAGTGTCCCTGCAGGGCAGAGTTCACAGTTCTGACAGCCTGGGGAGAGGCTCCTCCTGAGTCTCTCTGTGTTTGCCTTAATGATTCTAAACTCTAATAACTTGAAACTAACTGTTCAAACATTCGATTTAACACAAAGAAACCAAACTGACCTAACAAATAGGAAACAGGCAGCTTATCAGAACAGTCAAAACAACAGGGGAAACAAAGATTAATAAATAGCCTAAACTAACAACAAAAGAACAGTTGGTTTAACAATTACTCAAACATGAGAGTAATTAAATAACCACAACGAACAACATTTATGTAAGGATTAAACAACGAGGACCCCTGCAGTACACGGTTTTAATGCACGAGGTGGAGTCTAGAACATCACGACGTGCAGCGGAGTGTATTAAAACTTAATGCATGGGTCCGAGTTGTTTAATCCACTCATACCATGGTCCCACATAGTAAACATATTTAAAAAGATTAGTTTTTTATTCAAAACTTGCTAAATATGCTTAAGTATAAGAACCATTTTATGTTGCCTCGATTTACCTTTTATCTTAAACAACCGTTGTCGAGAATCCATGCTACAGCGCGTTTCTCTCATTCACCTGTTAAAAGCCAGCTGATGTGAACCAGTTGATTAACCTGTTGCTATGGTGACGCCCATAACGGAGTGATGTAATTGTGATTTAACTTGCGGAACTACGTGTGCGTATATACAAAAATAATGCTTGCCAGTTGGCATTAGAATTCTCACTGACCAGGGTATAAAGAAAATTAACATATCTCCCTCTTGATAAAGCTGTATTTAGTACAGGCTTGAACACTTCCTGTAGCTGAGGCCACTTGTAGGCACACGTGTTCTCTTCTGCCACTGAAAACAAGAAAGGTTAATAACAAATAAGAAAAAAATTAACAAAGTTGAAAATACAAAAATAACTAAATGTGCTTGCAAATAGAACTGAGGTATTTCAGCTATGCTAAATAAATGTTTAAACAAAAATGTCATGTTTAAAACTAACAGAACTGAAAGCGTTTGTGCATGGGGTTACCAACTTTAGTACTGTGTCTATAGGTGTGACCATGACAGTAACTAAATGTGGAAGTTGAGAATTTGTCCTCTGAAACTTTATAAAGATAACATTGCTGTGTATATAATTGGTGGTATGTGTTATACCTCATATTTGTTGTTTTTAAATAATGGTATATTTACATATATTACATTAAAAGAAGATGCCTCAGGTGGATTAAGGATTTTCAAATTCTTCATGTAGGATCTCCCTAAGGATCCCATAACTGTTCTCATAACTTGATGGTAGGATGCAAAGAAATGTAGAAATTCTATTCTGTTCTATTCTAGTCATTTAGCAGACACTTTTCATCAAATCAAATCAAATCAAATCAAAATTTATTTATAATGCACTTTTTTCATGCCAGAGGCAACACAAAGTGCCTTACATAAAAGAGAGAGAAAAAAAAAGCCTATCAAGCCTAATGTCTCTCATTATATTCTCTTTCACACGCATAAACACACCACCAGACAGGGCAGGCAGAGTCCCCAGCGTGGAGGATCCCCATAAGGAAAACACTGGAATTAAAACAAAGATAAAATAAATGTAAGAACAGAATGTAAGAATGTAAGAACAGCAATGATAAAAATACATATAAAGG
>JBBBVU010000025.1:15905000-15918960 GCA_037177055.1 Atherinosoma microstoma
GGACTCTGGCGATGTTTTTAAGATGATAAAATCCTGTCTTTGTAACATTTCTGATGTGTGGAATAAAGTCCAGCTCAGAGTCAAAAAGTACACCCAGATTCCTCACACAGTTAGAAGGATTAAAATGTTTTAATTTTGATAAAGATGATCTCTCTGTTGTCTTCAGGACCGATGATTAAAACCTGTCTTGTCCTAGTTGAGTTGTAAGAAATTCTCTGCCATCAATGACTTTATATCTAAAATACAGTAAAAAAGGGTGTTAACTGGCTCTAAATCATCAGGAGACACGTCGATATAAAGCTGCGTATCATCAGCATAGCTGGGAAAAGCAACGCCGCGTCTCCCAATGATATCCCCAAGTGGCAACATGTACAGGGAACATCATATTTAAGCGCTAGTCAGACTACTGAGTCCAGTTGGACACAGGTGCTGCTGAGTAGTGCTGGAGGCATCACGTTGTGTTGGGCGCACTAGACGTCTTTCACATGCAGAGCATAGCTGTCGAGAGGGAGTGTAGCTCTGGATTAAGGAGTGAATCTAGACAGGAGCCGTTTGGGTTATTGTTTTTTAAGCCAGAAGCAGAGCTTTGAATTTGATGCGTGCTGCAACTGGAAGCCAGCGAAGAGCGATTAGCAGTGGAGTGACATTTGGGCTGGTTGAAGACCAGTCGTGCTGCTGCATTCTGAATCATCTGCAGAGGTTTAACTGAGCATGCGGACATGCCTGCCAGAAAGGAATTGCAGTAGTCAATGCATGAAATGACCAGAGCCTGAACTAAAAGCTGTGTCGTGTGTCTGTCAGGTATGGTCTGATCCTCCTGATGTTTTAGGGAGCAAATACGCAAGACCGGGCAACTGAGGCAACCTGGACCTTAAAAGTCAGCTGGCTGTCTACCATGACGCCAAGATCCCTGGCAGAAAACGTAGGCACAAGTGTGATAGTCAAGCTGCACGCTCATCTGTGGGGGGTAAGGAAGGACCGGCTGGACAGACAATAAGCTTGGTCTTGGACAGATTTAGCTGAAGGTAGCAAAGCACCGAGCCCTGAGGCACCCCAGTTGTCGACCCGTGCGATCTGGACACTCCCCCTCGCCAAGATACTCTGAAGGATTTTCCTGTGAGGTAGGACATGAACCACGACAGGACAGATCCAGAGTGTGGAGAGGAGGATCTGGTGGTTGACCGTGTCAAAGGCAGCAGACAGGTCCAGCAGTATAATGAATGAGGATTGACCAGATCTGGCAAGCTGTTGAGAATCAGTAACAGACAGGAGAGCAGTTTCAGTAGAGTCGCCCAGGTTTTTATCGTGGAGGAACTGTGAGACCTGACTGAAGACGGCGCGCTCTAGTAGTTTTGACATGAACAGTAGCAGTGAGATCTGCCGGTAGTTTTCAACCTTGGCTGGGTTTAGTGTGGCTTTCTTCAGGAGCGGGGTAACCCGAGCTTGCTTGAAGGCAGAGGGAAAGACACCGGATTTAAGAGAGGAGTTGATAATATGGACTACTGCAAGTTTGATTGTAGGTAGAAGAAATACACAAAAGCAAGAGGGGTTTCCAGGTTGTGCAAACATTTTACAAGAACATTTTTAGCCTCAAGGAGGGAAACACATGATGTTCTGTGCAGACAGAACATTTTCAGACCTTTTTAAAGCAGGCTTGACCAAATCCAGTACCGGAGGGCAGCAGCCCTGCAGATTTTTGATGTTTCATCTGGCTCAAGTTATTTGGTCATTAACAGGATTGTGGAGAACTCGAGGACAAGCTTTTGAAGAAATCTATTTCATTTGAATCAGGTGTGTAAGAGTAGGGAAACCTTTAAAGCCTGCAGGGCAGTGCCCCTCCAGGACCGGATTTGGACAACCCTGCTTTAAAAGTTTCCACATGTTATGCTTATAACAAATCTAAAAATGAATTCAGTCAGTCTACATAAAATATTGACCCACAGCAAAGCAGAAAAAGATTTTTGTAATGTTTTGCAAATTGGTTAGAAGTAAGAGTGAAATTTCCTGTTTACATAGTAGTCATCCCTTGTGTTCTAGCACCTTTTGTGATGCCCCCCGGTGTGGACGGATCCCTAAGATATCGCTTCCTCGCAGGAGCATTAAGCCTGATATTGGGGTTGGGGTGTGTGTGTGGTGGGGGGGTTGTGTGCTTTACCTGTGTGAGTGTACGAGATAGTGACTGGGTGTGTGTTTTTGATTTGGATGAGTTGCATGCTTGGGTATGTGAAGTTCACCTTTGCCTAACTGAAGTATTGGTCATAATTAGGACGACTTGTATAAGATTGCACAGTTGATGGTGAAATTCAGTTTGAAAAGTGAGCCACAAAGTTAAGACAGTCATCTGTTGAGAAGAAGGAAACCATTGTTGCAGCTCTGTATTGTCCAGCTACACTGAACAGTTAATCAACCTCAAAGTGATGCTGTAACTTTTCTTTTTTACTTTTTTTTTTATTTACAAGCAGATGCACAACTTTCCTTTCTTTGATTGCTTATTTCCTGTGCAGCTCGTCTGTACGGCAAACCTCATCTGTTAGTGATGTTTAGTTTGTTTTCTTTTAGCCTTTTTGCCCAGACATGGAAGAAAGAAGGATATAGGAAATTAGTGTGTCTCCACTCTTCGTAATTGCTTTTGTAAGTGGGACTGTCCCAGGTCTGGCTTATGCATTAAGGGTGTGTTGGTCACAGATCATTAAACCCAGCTAACCCAATTTATGTGTGTGTGAATTCATTAACTTCTGCTGATTGTTGACTGTTCATGTGGATTAAGAACAGAATGAGAAAAGAAAAGGTCTTGTTAACTGCAGTTCTGTTGACACCTAGGCCTCAACTAAAGTTGCAGCAAATAGAATATTAAATTGCCTACTTCTTACACTTATGCAAGGGCTTTATACACAAACCTAAAGCACAGTGATATGCAAAATAAAAGTGATGCACTATATAGTTACTATCAATAGATCTTAAGCAAACTGTTATCAGTGCAACAGCCTGCAGAATCCATACATTTATGATGATAGAATCCAATTTACTCATCTCATTCCTCATGAGTTGTGAAGCAGCCTGTGTTAGTTTGTGGTTTCTTTTTTGATGAAAATGTGACAGCTAGGCTAAATCCAATACCCAAGAAGTTGACTTTTTACCCCAAAATCACACAACCAAGTCTTTGCTCATCAAAACTGAGGGGCTACACTCTCTTCCTTAACACAGCAGTAAAGCATGGCTGATATTCCACTGCAAATTGCTTTGCAAAAGAAAGCAGATGGTTGTGGTGTTTAAAAAAAGGGGTTTTAGGTATAACCATGATCCTTTTCTAATTCTGCCCAAAGTAATGTTATTTTTTAAAGCCAACCAGGAAGTGCCACTGTTATATTGACAAAATACATGAAGGTCTTGAAGGTCAAATCAAGGCCCATAGTTCAAAGAGCTCCCCATTACTGTCATCCAACCCCGTTAATTCCTTGTTTCAAGGACTTTGTGGCTTATGAAAGAAAATAATTGACAATGATATGTATTCTTATGTTTTATCTGTCATTAGGTTTTGTTGTTGCAGGAGAATGAGTCATATTGAAGTGTATGCACAAACGGATCAAGTCCTCCAAATTAATCCGTGTGTATGGACAAACGGATTAATTTGGTGGACTTGATGGCTGAATTGTGACAGAGCCCAGCCTCCATCTTTTCCTCTATTTGTTATCAACAGAGCTGCATTTGCCTACAACTTCTCATTGTTTCCAACTCAACAAATGAGTTTATGTAACCAGACTTGCATGTAGCAACATGTTGAACCATTGTTGCATATTAAGGAATAGTACTGCTCGAGCAACTCTGCGGATGAATGCATAATGCTCATGCTTTTGTTGCCTCACATCTCTGCCCAGCTTTGCATGCTCTAATTTGTTTTAAGTATTTAGATAAGTGTTTGCTATATTATACATTTGACATTGAGTTAAAACACAATATTTATTCAGCTTAGTTTGCATAAAATATTGGTTTACTTATATCCCCATTCAGCCTAGAAATACTGGTATATACAGTTTGGTTTTTATCACCCAGCCCTAATACAACTGCAGATGAACAACAACACATTACATATTACACTGTCATCATTATTCAACAAAAACAAAGCAAAAATGCAGAAACAGTGTGTGGAAAAACTGAGCTACTCCTCATAATTTAGTAGCTTGTAGAACTGTATTTAGTTGCAATTTGCTGTAAAACAAGTCCAAATCATCAGCCCTCCACCACTGTGCTTGATCATTTGTATGAGGTACTTGTGCTCATGTGTTGTCTGAGTTTTCTGATTTGGTGCCATGCCAAATATTTTCCACTCTGGTTCCATCTGTTCAAATGGAATTGTTCCAGATGTCTTGTTGTTTGTTCAGATGCAACTTTGCAAACTTAAGCTGTGCTGTCATGTTCTTTTCAGAGAGAAGAACATTCTCTTGGCAGCTTTTGTTTAGCCTTTTTTTTAGTGCACTGTCATGAACATTAACATCTAACATGATTATTGCTAACTGGCTTGAAGGTTTCTCAGTGGTAAAAAATCTTTCTTACTATAAAATAACAATGGACTCTAAATTCCATCAAAACCCCTCCCAGACTGATGGGCAGCAGCAATTGAAACATTTGCTTTTCTAAGATTGGAGGTGAAGACTTTTAAACTTGGCCAATATCCCCCTAAACCCCTTATTTCTCTATAAACCTTGAATATTTACTTTTTAACACAATGATTCTTGATTTTTGCTTGGATGTTGTTAAGTAAACACACTTTGGGATATATGATTTCTTTTTTTTTTCTTTTAAAATCTGAGGTTGTGAGATCTGGTGAAAACCAAAAATTTTGAGTATGTTTTGTTTAGAAACATAAAACCCTTCAATCGTAAGAGGGTGAACTTTTTTTTTGTCGTGACTGTGAAAAGGTTTTCTCAACATATTTTCTGCCTTTAAATGACAACAGAACCAAATGAACACATCTTTAAATGTGGCAGGACTTAATTTTAATTTATTTTTCAATCATTTTTAATGTTTAACATATTTTTTTCTTTTAGGGTATAAATAAAAAGAGCTTACTTTGTTGTAACATTGTGGTTCACATACTCTAACTGCGACAGATGACAGTAAAACAAGAGATAAAATGAATGTTTGGCCCTCTTATGACAGCCATTAACAGTTTCTGTTTTACCATGTCAACTTAATATTCTCTAGAACGCAATTCCACATCACTTTATATTCCTAATGGAAGCTGCAAATTATTCCTTTTGTCCATCAACAGGGTTGCAAACAAACACACATCACCATAAAATAGTACATTGCCTCCATGGCTTGAAGGAGGGAGAGCAATGAAATTGATTGATATCAGTGAAAAGGATCAGAGTAAAGATGGTTTTGGAAATTAATGAGGCTATTGTATCAACACATTTTCTTTTCATTATACTCCAGAGTGAGCTTTGTACTGATGAAGTGCCAAGAGTAAGGAGTGCTTTTTGGGTGACAGACCTTGGTTGGTTGTTAATCATATAAATGGCACAGTACCAATTAAGGTCTATAGTTCTGGGCGTTAAGGCTTTTAAACAGCCCCATATTACCCTGAACCAGTCTTCTAAGAACCTTTAATTACCATCTTTAATAGATGGCCGACAGAGTCAATGAACATATCAATGTATGGATCAACTTTAAGAAACGGGCTACTTGTGTGTAGTTGGAGTGGTTGCCTTTTATGACACTTTTATCTCTTGAAATGTATAGAGTTGCTGTTTGAGACAGAATAAAGCAGAAGCAGAAAGTCCAACATAGTTGAGCAGGAATGAAGGTCAATACAACATTGTGGACTTCTCAGCGGGCCCTGTGATGCAGTGATGATTGACGAAAGAAGTTGCAGCCCTAAAGTAATATGAGCAATTAGAAGAGACGTGAATTCATAAGCTGTGGAGATTGTACAGCAGGCGATGCTAATCGCTCTTTGTGTACATCTCATTAGACTAGACAGAACCAAAGCAAGCCCCCATCCAGAAACAATTAAATTACAAGCATGCAAAGTGAAATCAGTTGTCAATTATGCTATCGTGTCATTTCATCCAGTGAGTTCTTCGGTTGCAGGGCCTGTTTTCATTGTGATGGTGACTTAACATTAGAAGAAGCCTCATCATTTCTCATGGAGCTTGAGATATGTAGTTAATTAAAGAGAATAAAAAGATCCTAACAGGGAAAATGGAATTAATTATATGTTTATCATCTTGAAAAGTAAGAGAATGTGGTCAATTTCTCCCGAGACTCAAGCCATCATAAATGGAAAATTTAATTCAGCATTTGCAGCTGCTACATAAAACAGCACAATATATTGTCATGAAATGGCAAGAGATACCATGGGGGAAATTTAAAATTCAATCAGTTAAGAGATTATAGTGGTGAAACAGGTTGAATCTTTTATTGGATATAGTGTCTGGCGTTCCCCTGGAAACAATGCAGATTTAAACATGTTATTCTATATTCGGCAAATGAAAACACAAGTTGGGGGGTAGGGTTTTATCTGTAAATTTCTCTGTTATTTCTTTGCACAGTATTAGGTGGGGGCGGGTGGGGGTAGTCTCAGACACTTTAAATGGTAATGAGCAACATAGAAACAGTGATCTGCTATGTTTTGTCATCAGCACCTTCCAATTTTTTATGTACGTATAGTTGAATATTGATCAAAATGTTGAAGGTGTTTAAAAGATCAAAATATGGAAGAAGTTACAATATATACATTGCAAACACATACCAAGTAAATCACATTCACTGTTGCACAGCTGTCTAGCACACAAAGTTTTAGAATACACTTTCCAACTATATCAGAAAAACTGAAAGAAAGCAGAGCCTAATCCACTGCAGTACATGCGCTTCACCCCTGTTTTTCACATATATGTACACTACACTTCACACTTGCTCCAACTTTAGTGGTGCATCATCAGTTTTTCAAAAATGAGAAACAGTATAAGACTGCATCTCTTGAGGTGTGCTTGTTTTTATGTACTGTCAACAGTTTCCTTTCATTGCCTGTTGCAGTGACCCATGTAATGTTATTAGTTAGCCTTTATATTTCCGCAGAGCACAGTGCTTCAGAATTCCTCACATGGTGCTTTTCTTTCTCGCGGAACTCATCTTCAAGCAGCTCTAGCGGCTTACTTTTCAATATCAGAAGAGCTACGGCTCCTTCATTTTTATTAACTGATTCACTGCTCTGTCCCAGATGGTACTTTTTTGAAGAACTTAAGCAAAGTATCTGATGGGGTGATGCTTCGCTATTTCACAGTCTATTTTCTTTAAATGTCATCTTCAGTTCAGTCAACCGTGTTCCACTGCTCAGCTTTTCTTTCATGATCCTGTCACTACCAACAAATTCTTTTCACCATGTTTTGTTTATTTCTAAGCCTTGCAGTACACACAGACCCAAATACACCAGTATTTTTATCAAGACTTTCATGTGATAAGCCTTAAGCAGAGTTCAAATTACACAGGGATTATTGGGAGAGCCTTATTTTGGGGCATGCACTGCAACTTACCAAGTCAAATACATGTGCAAATTTGTGCATGGCAGCACAGTCAAAAAGCAAGTTACTGCCAAAAACATTTTGCTGTTACTGCATGCAGCTGATATCCGAAAATCTCATATACAGATGGAAAATTCTTTTTACAGCCACAAAAACCAAATTAAACCAAAAAAACGAATTAAGTAGTTGTTGCTCGGGTGGGTCACGGCACACATCAAACAATGGTGTTTTCTACAATGCTGAAATAAACAGAATGGATAACCAATTTTCAAATATGGCGTTTTTCATGATAAGGCTTTAGTTACATCTGCAGATAGCACAGAAGATTGTGTTGACCCACAGTGGTTTCTGGAAGTATTCCTGGGCCCATTTAGTAATGCCAGCGCCACAAGTGTGCCAATGATTGAAGCAGTGTCATCTGAGGGCCCCAAAACCATGGACACCCAATAAAGATCTTCACCCTTGTCCCACAGAGGCGCATGGAGGCGTCTCCAGTTTCTCTGAATCATTTGATGATGTTATGTCTTGTAGATGATGACAGTTGCAAAGCCTTTTGCAATCTGACATTGAGGAACATTCCTTTTGAAGTATTCCAAAATCTTTTTACATATTGTTTCACAGATTACAGAGCCTCTGCTCATCTTTACTTATAAGAGAATTTGTCTAGGACATCTCTTTTTATAGCTAATCATGTTAACGGATATCAATTAACTTAATTTCTTGCTGGATGTTCTCCCAGATGAAACTTTTTGAACTTTTTTGCTTTTTCTGCCATTTGTTGCCCCTGTTTCAACTGTAGCAAGCATCACATTTGACATGAGCTCATTTTGTGCATAAAATGGTCAATTTGATAGTTTAAACATTTGTTATGTATGTTCTGTTATGAATAGAATAGTGGCTCATGTGATTTGACGGTCTTTCAGTTTTCATTTTGTTAAAATTTAAAGAACATCATAACTTTTCCGGAATTCGGGTTGTATGTTTTTGTGGTAATTTAGGGCAGAGCTTGATTAATACAACTCTGCTGCATTTCAGTGCTAATTTGTTGACAATGATTTTGTTATAACACGCATTAGTTGGGGCTTAAAGACACGAATATGGTCAGAGTCATATGAACACAGCTACGTTTGCAGACATGCACATTTTTCAACTGACAAGCCGTTTGATTGAATAGACACAGCTCTGTAATTCCAGACTTTAACAATATGCCTGATGCTGTCTGCCCCTCAGACTCTCTCATTCCACCTCCATTTGTCCCCAAAGCTGATGACCCGATGGCTTCCATGCAATGACCACTGAAAGGGGTCATTCTGTCTCATTGACACAGCGTGGATATTATTGCATGTTGGTATTAGGGATCACAGTTCTGACATTAATGACTGCAGTTCTGGATCACAGTCTTGGTAAACGACCCCTGCTTCAGTTAAGGAAAGAGTCTGACTTGCTACCTGGGTCACCCAGTCTGTCAATCAAACACTTGGGGCTTTTTTGGGAAACATAGTGACAATAACTGCCTGCATTTATGAATGCATTCATTCATCCATCCATACATGGAATAAAACATGACAATGACTTGGATTTTGACCCACCTTCCTCATCTTCTCCAGCAATCCCACAAACACCACTGAGAGCCTGGACCACAGCCTCTGGTCTCTGACTTGGAAGGTGACAGATGGAGGGCACACATAGATAATGATTCTGCATCCCATTACCACATGTGCAGGCTCAGCAAAGACATGCATAGAAAGCATTATGTATAAAGTGTCATTTTATAGGCTGTAAAGAAACAAAGATGCATAAATTTGATGCAGTAAGATATGCTAGATTCATGAAAGTACATAGTATAAACAATGAATATAAAATACAGTTTTCCCAGAAACCTGCAGTCACACCATAGGCAAGCAAAATTAATTGGTACTCTGCCATCTGCTGACTTTCTGAGATATGCCAAAGGCTTTGTTCTTAGATTGTGCATAAGGTTGACAAAAGACACACCACCTAAAATATGCATTTACTCGCTTGACTTTTTTTTCTGTACCTGGAGAGTAGTCTGTCCATTTAGACAGAGCAACACCTTGTAGACATTTTTACAAAGTAAACTTTAATAATTGGTTGAATAAAAAAACAATTTTTGTTAATTAAAAAAGCCTAGCTTGTCAAGTTTTTTGACAAATAAAAGCTGCTATCACAAAAATGGGCATACACCTGGTTCTCTATAGCGCTTCTCTAGGAATTTTTCTTTTTGGTCTTCAAGACCTCAACTTGACCACCATTGCTCCTGTTAAGTGCTAATTCTTTGAATATGAACTGAGCAAACAGCTTTCTAAAAACCGCTTCTCCGTTTTCCGGATCATAATTATTCTTGGTGATTAAATAGAGTGCAACTGGATCTCTTGTCTGGGTCTTAAAGATATTTCAGCTATGATCCACAATCATTTTTCATTTGTGATTGGTAGAGAGGGAAAGTATCAATAACCTTCGTCAGAAAGTGAAGTAGCTTTTCTGATGAGAGAGATTAGACATCTTTAGGAAGATGTGTGAGATTTGAATTAAGAATGCTCTGCGGAAACAAGGTTACCATTTAAAAGTTGCACCTCTGCCAATTCCTGCATGTCCAGTGGGAGTAGAATTTAGATGAGGTTGGTGAAAGAGCATAATCTCCTCAATTTCATTGTTTTTCCATTTTTCCATTATTTTCATGGAACACATGCATCTTGAGGCCCTGTTCAAAGATTGGATGTGGTGAATGTAATTCTGTCTGTCTCCCTGGGGCGTTGCATAGGTGCTGGTGACTTAGCTTTAGCTTTGATGCCTAAGGCCATGACAGGATCTATGCCACCCATGTTTCTTATAATCTCTCAGGAGCAACACAGTCCCCTGAGCTCTGAGTCACTAGCTTGCCACAGGAAACATTATAGTTGTTTCTACTGTTTTTGCATATATATGTTGAGTTTGTGTCTTATTGTCTGACTGCTTGATTGTCTTTTGTCTTTGTCTAATTTCCTACATTGCTTAATTTTTTTTAAATAGACAGGGTCAGGAAGCATTTACATCAAGTAAATCACCATGGCAACAAAAGCAAGCTTGTAAGCACCCCCACGCCCAATTAATCTCCCTTTGGCATCTTGGAATTTTAGCTATTTATTCCAGTTCCCACACATTTTAATTCATATATTTACTCTTGTAAACATTCATGATAAACCACACAACAGAATTTTCTACTTAACAGATAGATGGTGGTATTGATTGAAGGCTTAAAGCTGAACAGATTTAGTATTATTCTTAGTGAGCTGGGTGCAGATATGTTCACAAGTCCTTTTTTGCAAGTCCAAGCCAAGTCTCAAGTCCCTTTTAGTTGTAATGAGTAATTTCCCGTACAACGCCTGCTGTATGGTCTGCTTAGAGGACTACATTATAATATCCAAATAATATAAAATGCGTACTCACAGCACTGATCTTTAGCTCTAACAGACAAATGCTCTGTCACTCTCCTCTGGATTATTTCTTAGCTGTATTAATTCTGGAACATCAGCAGATGAACATGGAAATTTACTCAGATTAGTAAATATGCTCTTAACTTATGCAAGAGTTTTTCATGTGTACCAAACTCCATCTTGACCCACAGAAACAATTAGAATACTAATACTGCAGTTCATAGTGTTTTTGCCTGAATGTAGAGAGGAGTCAATATGCTGCATGCTAGTACAGGATCACTAGCTGTCCTGCAGGTTTTAGACATTTTCCTGTTGCAACACACCTGATCCACATTACAGCTTGTTGTCACGTTCTGCACAAGCCTCTTAATGACCCAATTAATGATCTACTCAGGTGTATTGCAGCTGGTAAACATGTAAAATCTGCAGGACAATTGGTGGTCCCTGCACCAGTACATCAGAAAAATAGGAAGTTTTTATTTAAAAAAAGAAAAGAAACAGTTTGAAATAACTGAGATTTAAAAAAAACAACAACTCAATATTCTAATGAATTTAGATCCAATATTTGCAGGTCCAATAAATATTCCTCACATTCCCAAATCGGGAACAGATGCCATGTACTTTCCTAATAAATAGACCCAGTAAAACCACCTTGTTTACAGTGGGTCTGTGCCCAGGTTGGCCAGTTAAACGCCATCATGGCAAAATTACAGTTCATTGAAACTGTGTTCAGTAAACGTTTGAAAACATTGAGTGGAGCCATTCTGATGGAGTTAACATTTTATTAACATTTTATTACAAAGGTAGTAACAGGCTAATGTTTACACTGCAGTGGCTCTAAGCTCGTTGCTAAAGATGCTAACATTAACCTTACAGTGACTCACCTCTCCAGGTGTGTTTTAAGGTGGATGTGGTGGATCCCACTTCCTGGATTCTACTGCAGACTTTGCAGCTTGCTGCTCTTATATTCCTCCTTCTTCATTAAGTTTTTCATACCATAAAGTTACCGCAGTGCTGTGGCAATGGCTGTATTCATCGTGGTGCCTTTGTTTTGATTGGTTGTGCGTGCACTGCAGACGTGTCTGCGTTACGTCTGAGGAAATGACAGCGCATGACACAGACTGCAGACAGGAATTGTTCATGAGTCTTGGATCGCGAGTCCGAGTCAAGTTTTGAGTCTTTTGAGCGCGAGTCCAAGTCAAGTCTCAAGTCGCTAAAAATGCAACTTAAGTGCGACTTGAGTCTGAGTCCCAAACTCGAGTCCCCATCTCTGGCTGGGTGTAATGGAAAAAACAATTGCATGTGTGAATTTGATAGTCTGTCGATATGTTTTTATAGATCATTCAACGTGTTAATTTCATAATCTATGCTTATTTGGTGCAACTGCTTATATTACCCACCTAGGAAGTGATGTTCTGTCCCCTTTTAAGGATTATGCAAGTTTAATTACTCCTTTGTAGGAAAAGCAAGGTTTTATCTAGTCTAAAAAATGGGGAAGTTTAAAAACTGTGAATTTTTTTTATTGTTGTGGAGGTGAATGTGGAGTAGCTAGTTCAGATGCTAGAAGAGGCATAAAGGTGGAAAATACCAAAGAGGCTCACCAGGCAATTATAACAAGATTAGGAAGAGATTTGAAATGTGAGAGGCTTTGTACTTGGGTAATCATGCAGATAGACAGACGAATCTTGCCCTCTCCCACTCACTCTTCTACATGCAAACTCAAAACCTGGTAATTTACTTTGGTATAAGGACAGAGCCTGCCGGCTGTCTTAACAGGCATGTTGCAACACAGAAGCCACCCAGCTAGTCACAAGTCCAGACAATCCAACAGTTGATTCATAAAAAAAAGTATTCAGTCCTATTATGTGCTGCATACTATTCCCATCAAGCCAGTGTATAACTACTATGTTTATCTTTGCTCACTCTTAGGCTCGCACTGGGCTGTCCCTGAGGAGCACTGCTGTTGTGACAGTTTGGAGAAATTGTCTAAAACTAAGATGCATTTCAAAGCAAATAATACAAAATTGTCAGCGTGGTAGTACGTGTCTGGTGAGGGAAACAAGATATAGTGTTGTCTTTTTTAAGGCCTATCCAATGGGATTGGAATGATACTGATAGCCAGACTCTTCACAGTAATGGCTAAATATTTGAAAAACTTTTTTCTATGAGATACATAAAAACTAAAGGTATATAGCTAAACGGTTTCTACAGTAGCAGTTTTTATGTAATTAAGCTCAAAATTTGAGACCTAAAAGTTTCGGCTCACATTATTTGAATAATACATTTTTATGAGGATCACCTTTGTATAAGATTATATAATGATAGGGGCTACTGTGGGACATAAATCTGAGTTTAATGCCAATTTTGAAACAAATGTAGCTTAAAGTAGAAACTATGAATTTATACGTTAACTTGAGCATCTATAATAAATACCAAATTTGCTTAAAGGATCAATATTGATGGAGATGCAAGTTTGGAACTTAACCCACATGCTTCCCCAATAAGCTGCCATGATGAAAGCAAGAGGATTTGTAGAGAAAAAGATGCACACTATATGCATTATGCACATTGTAAAATCTAGATAAGATTAAAACGCTGTTGACCATTTACTTTTAAAGGTCATCACTGAAGGGATTGCTTGCCCACCTTGAGCACAGTTGCACAGAGATATTAAGTCATAGAGGTTACCTCATCACCATTTAATTAATCAAAGAGTTAATAAAAAAAGGTTCAGTCTTGGTTGATACACTCAATTTCCCACTCAACACTCTTTGAATATGCAAGATCACTCTCAGTTGAACTTTAATGGCCATTACGCTCTCCCCTTCCATAAATCTACAGCTTTGGCCCAGTAAAAATTAGAAGGTGTATGTGTTATCAAAATCCTGCAATTGAAATTTTACAGCCAGATTAACATGATTCTTTATTTGTACCACTTATTACCTTATAGGTGCAATTTTGATTTAATTTGTACAAAGACAGTCCAGTGAGATTACTTTAAGG
>JBBBVU010000025.1:15924299-15941416 GCA_037177055.1 Atherinosoma microstoma
TATATATACACACACACACACACACAGTTGTGCTCATAAGTTTACATCCAAATTTGAGGCTCTTTTTGTGGCCATTTTTCAGAGAATATGAATGATAACTTTTCTTTAACTGATGGTTAGTGGTTGGGTGAAGCCATTTATCATCAAGCAATTGTGTTTACTCTTTTTAAATCATAATGGCAACAGAAAAACCATCCAAATGACCCTAATCAAAAGTTTACATACCCCAGTTATTAATACTTTGTATTGCCCCCTTTAATATTAATGACAGCTTGAAGTCTTTTGTAGTAGGTGTGGATGAGGTTTTTTATTTTTTCGGATGGTAAAGCTGCCCACTCTTCTTGGCAAAAAGCCTCCACTTCCTGGAAATTCCTGGGCTGTCTTGTGTGAACTGCACGTTTGAGATCCCCCCACAGAGTGGCTGAATGATATTGAGGTCAGGAGACTGAGATAGCCATTCCAGAACCTTCACTTATTCTGCTTCAGCCAATGACAGGTCAACATGGCCTCTTGTTTTGGATCATTGTCATGTTGAAACGTCCAAGTGCGTCCCATGCGCAGCTTCCGGGCAGATGAGAGCAAATGATCCTCCAATATTGTGTGATAACATGCTGCATTCATCTTGCTATCAATTTTCAGCGTTTCCTGTGCCTTTGTAGCTCACACATTCCCAAAACATCATTGATCCACCTCCATGTTTCACAGTAGGAATGGTGTAGCTTTCATCATAGGCTTTGTTGACTCCTCTCCAAATGTAACGTTTATGGTTGTGACCAAAAAGTTCAATTTTGGTCTCATCACTCCAAATGACTTTGTTCCAGAAGTTTTGAGGCTTGTCTCTGTGCTGTTTGGCATATTGTAAGTGGTCTGCGTTGTGGCATTTGCATAGGAATGGCTTTTTTTCTGGTGACTCGACCATGTAGCCCACTTTTCTTCAAGTGTCTCCTTATTGTGCATTGTGAAACAGCCAAACCACTTTTTTTTTATTCCAGAATCCTGTGTTTCAGCTCAAGTTATTTGAGGGGTTTTCTTTGCATCTTGAGCAATTTTCCTTGCAGTTGTGGCTAAGATTTTTGTTGGTCTACCTGAACCCCTTATTTTGTCCTTATGTCCTTTTCCTGTTTTACACAATTCAATGACCTTTTCCCGCAGATCCTTCGACAATTCTTTTGCTTTCCCCATGACTCAGAATACAGCAACGTCAGTGCTGCACTGGATTAGAGACGCAAGGTTCTGTCAGGAGCCCAGAAACTCACTGACATTTTATACACACACTGATTACAATCAAACAGATCACAAGTGAAGATGGTTACCTTTTAATAGCCATTCAAACCCATTCGTGTCAACTTGTGTGCATGTTATCAGGCCAACATCATCAGGGTATGTAAACTTTTGATCAGGGTCATTTGGATAGTTTCTGTTGTCATTATGATTTAAAAAGAGTAAACACAGTTGTTTGACAATAAATGGCTTCACCCAACCTCTAACTATCAGAGAAAAAAAAAGTTATTGTATTATGATTCATATTCTCTGAAAAATGGCCCAAAAATTCTACCAGGGTATGTAAATTTATGAGCATATATATATATATATATATATATATATATTACATAATGTGTGTGGTATGTATAGATTGTTAGATTATATATTGCTGATTATTGTGTTGATTTGTAACTTTATAAACACACCACAGCACATTTGTTTTACATGTACCTGGTTAGTTCTATTATACTATATAATAGGGAAATGTTTGGAATATGAGCTACTTGCATTCATTTGATAAAAAGGGAAATAAATGAATCATCTGGTCGAGAACTTGGACTAAACAGAGACATGGATTAAAAATGTAATCATCTTCAAGCGATTCATTTATCAGTTGTTTGGTCTTTGATTTAAAATAATGTTTGCTAGTAGTATGTGTCCACGAGGGAAAATGTCCAACATGTAGTTGCTTAGCTGTAAAAAGAATGTTAGATCCCTTTACAAAGTTTTTGGGCCATAGATGTATGAAAGGATGTGCTCTAACTTGGGAACAAAAATTAATTAGAGCATAGATTCAAAATGATAAAAAGACTCCAGAGATTTTATGAACTTTCAAAATGAGACGAAGGCAGAACATAAAGTGTGAATCTGTAATTTGTCAACAGTCATTATGCTATAACATCAAAACCAAATATACCTCGCAGAGTTGTTGAAATGTTTTGTATCTACAACACATTTTAATTGAAATGTGCATGATTCTGCATGGAGGAAGTGAGAAATCAAATGAAACTTTTTTTTTAAGCAGAAAAAAAACATATCTGCATCTACAGTGGGAGTCTGCAGATGCAAATGTAGTTTTATTGTGAAAACATGAAATGTACCCAGGAAACAGAGAGATATCCGGAGTATGCCAATCATGCTTCATAGTACAGGCCTCTGATGACAAAATAGAGGCCAACTATATTTTGTCTTTTTGATGAACAACAAATTGCTTGTCTGATTTTGAGTCTGTTTATGGTTTTAATGTACATACTGTAAATGTTTATTTTTATTTCTTATTGTATTCCTTCCCTGGCACTTTTATCTTGATCTTATCATTGTCTATCTTTAAACCTTAGCGAGAGAAACATTTCAATTCCCCTGTATGCCCCGTGCATATAAATAAATTGACAATTAAAGTCTATGAATCTTTTAATACAATCTTAAAACAGGATACATTTTATCGTTAGAACGCGAAACACAAAGTATGCAGATGTTTTTGCGACTTGGAAACCATGGAGCAAAATACATTCGATGGGGGAATAAAGTTGCCGACACAAAGACATGGCTACTGTCTGGTTTAACAGTGCAACGTCAACATGATAGTGTCATCCAAGGTGTAACAGCAGAATATTTCCATGTCTCTGTTTAGTATGAAGTACAATTTAATCATATTTTGTACGTTATACATTTCTCTGATCTACTGCATGCATAGTTTGCTCATTCAAAGACGAAAAGTTTAATGCAGGTTATGTTCCATGTTTTACAATAAAACTAGGGCTGTCAGTCATTCAAAATATTTAATCACGATTAATCACATGAGTGCCCTGATTTAACTAACTATTAATTATCTGTTACTAAATGTACCATAACAGGATATTTATCATGTTTTTAATACTCCTGTAAGCAGTAATGTACCTGCAGTTATTGGTTACTTGCAACATTTACCCTTGAGGTTGAATGACTTTATAAACATACACAGACACACACGTACACACACTCTCTCTTGTACCACTTCTGACAGTCCCACCTTCATTTAGAAACAAACATGTAAACAGGAGTAAATTGCCTGCAGTGCTCTTGCATAGTTTCCAACTTCTTTAGTTTTTCCAGATCAGCTGTTGAAAGGTTGCTGCAGGACGTCTTCATGTTAACCCTTTCATGCATAGTGTCCACTACTGTGGACGTCAATTTGACAGCTGTGTTTTTAGTATATTCATGGGTGGGGATGGAATATTTGTAATTTTGCCACTTCAGGGGACATCAATGAGTCATGCAATACACTGCCACTCACTGTAGAATAAATATTTATATACGTACACACATACATTGTAATTACCAATTTTTCTTTTGCGATAATCAGGAAAAGAAAGCGATATAGTCATATTTTTATAAAATATAAATATGAAAGGTATCTTTCATAAATTATTTTTAAGACTATATCAAAATACATCAAATGAATAAAAAGTTAAATAAAGAACTATCACTGTATATGCCCGTGGAAGTGGATTATTGTGTATGTAAAAAAAACATGTGGTACTGTTTCTTCATGATTCATGCCTGAAAGGGTTAAAAGTAATTTGTATTAACGCATTAATTAATTCCCTAAATAAGTTTCACACTTTAGCAGCAAAACTTCCACATTTTCTTTTCCATTTAAGTTCCATACCTTTAGTCTTATCAGGGCTGGAATTTCCTATGCATTGGTGTTAAATCAGTCAATATTGTTGAGTTGTGGACAATGACCATTGTCTACAGAAGTTTGTTTTCAACTCATTTGTTTTCAATGAATATACAGTTGTTTTTAGAAGAGAGTGCTTCCAAAAATGATTGCGTCAGTATCAGTGCAGTGAATTAAATGAGCATTTCATCATATCTCCCTGGCCAACATTTGTTTGATTACTGGAATGTCTTGTTTGCTATCATTCTTCAGAGAGACAGTAACATTATTGTTGGATATTTTTAAACCAACAAACCCAGAGAAGTCCATTCTGGCTTTTATATTCCAGTCCTGCATACAAAAAGCTTTTGCAATGACTTCTTTTACATTTACTTGCATATATTTAGCTTGAAGCAGGACATTTGGGTAGTATTAACCTCATTATGGTTTCCCACTGGGATGATGTTGAACAGGTTGAAAAGGGAACATTTTACATGTATATAAAAGGCATTTGACTATAATATGTCAAAATGTTTGTTGTTTAAAAACTGAGATTAATCAATTTTTTTCTGCACATTTTTCTTAAAGGTCTAGTTGGTTTATAGCTTCATCCTTTCAGTGCACATGATGCACATTAGCTTTTTCTAATAAGATGCACATTGACTGAATTAATTGATTATTTATCTTGATCTTTTTGAGTTGAGAATGAGCTACAACAGGGTGGTAAAGTTTTAGGTAGTCTTCAGCTTAAAATACTGCAAGATGTTAAAGAGACACTATTCAACTTTTACTATTTTCTCGGTGATGCGCCCCGATCGACAGCTCATTCGGCATCCATCTTGCATCCTATCTGTACTGTGAGCAGACAGTAAAAAACAGTTTTTTCTTGACTCTTGTCTTATCTATTGCTCTTCTTGGCTCTCCTTAGTTTCCTCTCTTCCTCCAATAATGTCTTCAAGCGTTTCTTTGCTGTATCCGCCTGTGTGCGTTCAAAACGGCCAGTTTGTTTACATTCGCGTGCTAGCTTGTAACACATGCAGAAAGCGAAACTCAGCAGGCGGCATCCCGGATGTGAAGGTTGTATAGTGCGGTTTGTCAGCCGAGGGGCGCTGCTGGGCCGCGACGGCTCTAGAAATGCACATAATAGAGGTCACTGTGTCATCAAACAAGTCCGGAAAGCGGCGTTTTAAGGTCAAAAAGTTATATAATGGGCCTTTAAAGCCATACCAGTACAAATTTAGTTTTCTTTTAACGTTTTATGTGCTGTGATATTCTAATAATATGAACATCCGTGTTCTTTATTCTCTGCTCAAGAATTTATTTTTCTAGATACATGATTTCATATAATTCATGACAAGGTACGTGACATTTGAAAAGTGCATTTCCCAGTCCGGTCTCTCAATCTGTTCTTTTCCCTTTGAGACAGCCCCCCACCATCTGCACAGTCCCATAGCATGCACACATCCTACACACACCTTTCCCCTGCCCACTGACAATGATGTCCCTGGTTACCACAAAGCTTGTGTGTGTGTTGATTGGGATGTGACCTCTGTACGACCCGAGGGCCCATTAAGAGTCAAAACCAACACAAGATCTGTCACATACAGTACATCCTGTGATAAGCTGTTGGACATTTAATGCCACCTTCCAATGACGAGTTGTCAGCAACTGTGTCAAGATGATCAATCAGCAGATAGTCCTAAAACCTCATCCTCCCACCAGCTGTCCCTTCAGTAAACGGATTAAGACTGGAAAACGATCAGTTAAAGGTTCTCTTGCACATTTCTCGCCTGTTTGCATGTTTGGTAGCTAATTGCTTGGCTCATTAGTCGTGGGTGTTTTTGGTTCAGAGCAGCGGGGGATTCGGCATTATCTTGTTACGATGAGATGTTTTACTGTGCAAGGGATGACCTTTCAACCTAGAGCATAAAATGACCCAAGTCCTGTGGAAAGATCCATTTATTTCCTGCATTAATTTTTAATGGTCTTTGAGGAGAGTGCTGTTCCCACCACCGTTTTGGCAGCAAGGTTAACAGATGGATTCTACAGTGACAGTGAGTGAGTTTCTCTCCACAAGTCTGCCACATTTCCACTCTGACAGGATACAGTCAAACCTCCATCCAGTTAAGTTTTTGTTTTACCAGAAAAATGAACTGTGGACATTTTAGGGATTCATGTTGCACAGGAAGGAGGAAATCCAAGCATGATGTTGACAGATTGTTTTTATGACAGTCACAAATAATGGGGTTCGCTGTGAGTTTTTTTTGCAGATAGTGGCTTAGACAGTTTTCATTGCTACATCTGCCCTGTATGAGACTTGTTTCAGGTTGTAGAATCACAAGAAGAAGCAACCTTATACTGACATCCAGTGCATTCTTTTGTCATCTCAGTGCTATTTGATAGAAATGACACCGTGGCGTTGCTGCTGCTTCTTTCAGTCTGTCAAACACAAGTGTAACAATTACTGTTGCCACAAAGCTGCTGGTGTTGATGCGACTTTCAATGCACACATAAACAGCCAATTCATTAATCACTTTCTGCTGATGGCTTGTGATCAGCAGAGTGATTGTGCTCAAGGACTTGTTGAAGGTTGCTGTGTGCAGATCTGTGATTGCTGTGTAAATCGATTATAGCAGCACCTCCCTCAGAGGAGGCTGCCAGGCAGCTTCAAGCTAGACTTCAGAGCCAAAGTGTGTGTTTGAATCATGATTGGATATTAAACACTACAAGCATAGTTTATATAAATGTCTATATGCAGCACATGTTCACACTGTCATCTGTCTTCAAACCCCTATGCATGCTATGAAATGTTCCTTAATTTTATATAAGGCGAGAGGGGAAAAAAGGAGTTAAGATGCAGTGTTTACCACACTTGAACAGCTGTAGCACTGACTAACATCAACACAGAGTATGATGAGCTTTTATTCATGCATCCACAATAACAATAAAAATGGTGAAATCTCCTTGAGGCACGTCTTCCCTCTCTTACATACAAATTCACTTCTTTTACTTTCAACGTGCTGAGTTGTGTCGTGGCCAAAAAAGATGGCATGTTGATAGATTGCCGCAACGTCTTGCTGACAGCCTCAGGACTCTGGCCAGGTGCACTCTGAAGCTGTCCTGTCAGCTGCAGGCAGCAGTTGGAAGAAAGACTGGTATGAAGTGGATGTTGAAAGGGTGAGGGATGTAACGAGGACATGGATTGTGAAAGGACAAAGTGGGAAGCGGCTTGAAAGAGAGCAGTGTTTTTTAGAGGGACAACAAGAGCAATGGGTACAGCGGGATGAAGAGAAAGCGTGCATAGCCAGGTGAAGTTCTATTCAGTCTTCTGAGGAGGGGTGTTTTGTCAGTTCATAGAGACTCTGGGTTATCTGTCTCTCCCAGCTGTGCCACCCAGCTGTCATACACCGCTATGCCTCCTCTCCATCCTGGCATCCTGGCACACAGCTCCTTCTGGCCACCATTACCTGCTTGTGTGTTTGTTTATACTCCATATTTGTCTGACTTTACATTATTAGTATGCAAATTGGAAGATTCAGGTAAACACGTGTGTCTTTTCATGCCCTTCTCCACATCTACAGGATATTTCACTTTCTCTTAAGGTATGGACCAACCTACTGTCCATCCATGCTCCTCTGCCTTCTAATTAATCAAGTCAGTTTCAGCAAAATGAATATTTCATAGACAAGGCAGACTCTGAATCAGTCTGCTGTCATTGCCCAGCGGAAGCTACTTGCTTCCTTTTAGACATAAGACCAATCTGGAGTCCTCACGGCTGCTCTCACCACCCCAGCCCCACTGGGTTAGAGCCTCTATTACCCAGAGTCTATCACTGCAAACAGCCACTTTACAGCCAACCACCTGTGACTGTTGGTAGCTCTGACTGCAGCATGGCACTGTGGGGGGAAGAACAGCCAAAGCCATGGACTGGGAAGCCAACCATTGATTAAGGGAATCAGTATTGATTAAGGGAGCAGGGGACATCTGGAAAGGACCAATTTATGTCCCTGCATCAATTATTCAAATGCCTGCCTCTGAATTGGATTATAGGACGCTCCTCCTGCCATCGTTTCCACCCCTCTACAATCTGCGCCCTCTCACAAAGCTGTCGTCACAACTCTCTGTACAAGTCAGCCTGATGAATTTGCAAACTTTTCAGTCAAGCTGAGAATATGCACACACGAACAAGCCAGGAAAGGGCAGGTGCTGGGCTGGTAATGAGCAAACAGTAAAAGAAACAAAAAGCTCACACACTGCAGGGCTCCAATTTTCACTTACAGCTCCAAGGATGTGATGTTTCAAGCATCACTGCTTTTCATCAGATTGAGCTTAAAGTTCACCACATGGACGCTTCCTGCATACAACTTGTACAGGTCACATTGGTCTTCATTTAGATTTGCGGTACTAAAAGTGCATTGGGGCAGTGCGAGGACGAGCTATTTTTAGTACTAGATTACTGGCTGATGCCTATAGCTGATTGTTGGCGCACACTGTGCTAGATTTGATTCTCGGTTTGCCCTTCTGTCTCTGTATTGACATCTTGAAGGCTTGAACGTGATGCAGAATGGAGCAGTCTGCTTGGTTATGGGCCAGAGGGTTATTCATATTCATAATGTTTTTACTGCAGAAGCTGTGAAAATGTGTGCAGCTTTGTTTGCTTATGGTGTGTCATTTTGGGCGGGGGTGTTTGTGTTTATCCCTTGTCTGAATGTGCCTGGTGGGATTCCTCTTTGTCATGCAGAAGTCGGCTCACATAGAGCATGCCTTGCACCGAGTCCAGCTGATGGGCTCCAGTCCATTGTAGACATGGCTAAACATGGTGGCAGTGGGACTGAGCCAGGGACAACAGCCCACAGGTGGCCGACCATGATAGAGGGCTGCCCTTTGTCTGTTGCCCCACTAGAAATACTCATTGCTTTCACAGTGGAGGACCATTCACATGTGATCATAGAAATGCAGTTATATTATTTACTTTCTGTTCACCTTGGTTCTACTGGTCTGTCTTATAAATGACACACACAAAATGTTTTGTATACACTTACACTTTGCCTCCCTGGTATAAAACTAAATTCACTAAAAAGCCTCAATACAAAGTGAGATCATTGACTCAAACTCAGGAACACTCATCATTTATAGTTAGTCTTGTTCCCTAATGTTGATGATAAAATTACCTGAGAAGTGGAATTGTCTGTGTGTCATAATTCCACATTGAAAATATTAAAGCAGAGGAACTGAAAGAAATAATTGAGACTCAATCACAATTTCTCCTGGATATAATATTTAACTAAAATTCAAGGGAAACTGTTTTACAGCTCAGACAGTTTGAAAATCACTGCATAATGTAACTATGTTCTTCAGTGAGATGGGATCAAGTTCAGTTCAGATGTTCAGTATGTTCGGCGTGAGCCTGGTCCGGTCAGCTACAGTGTAAAATAGGCAGAGAAGCTCAGAGACAGTGTGTTGCCGCCTCTGCATCAGCTCCATGTGTAACATTTATAGATTGCACCATGAATGATTGGGATTATACCAAAATATTACCTGTCTGCAGAAGTTTGGCAAAAGAGGAATAATTCAGCATGTGTGAACTAAAGCATACTGCCACAGAACAAGTTTCTAAAGGAGGAAGAAGGTTAAAATGATAAACTGGAGAAGTATGTGGCCTGACTTGAATGCAATAATCATTTTTTAAGTATTTCTATATAAAAGGTAGAGTAGCAGATATCCCCACAGAAAACAGCAGCTGAAATCACTTTCCAGAATTAGTGTAATACTAATGTCCTCCATGCTGAGGTTAGAGTCTTATCATTTAACTAGAAAAACTAAACAATTTGAATCTCTCATGAAAGGTGCACAGACTTTAGTTTGATTGATTTCCTGCTGTGAATTCTCTGATCTATGCAAACAGGAATACAGTGCTAGCCCAGGTCCTTTTGGTTCCCAAGGTGAGATTATGGTTTGACCCTCCACCTTCTCTAAGGTGCACATATACCATTTAAAACAGGAATGACCAGCAGCCATACAAAAGACCTTTAATTTTTAATCAGTCATTGAGCACACAAACACACTGAAATAACATTATATGACAATAACAATAAAAATATTAATTAAAAAATAATCAAACTGTCAGTTTTTTTAAGGACTTCTCTTATAAAGGTATATTACATGACAATATTGCATTGAAATGAAAATTGGGATCTATGTGAAAACTACAAGTCACATTGTTTTCTTTTACTATTGAGGTTTAGAAATGTTTAAATAATTAATTGTCATGTCAAAATTACACAAATGGACAGGAACATTCAGAATAGACCAGGGTGAGCTGCATGTGTATCTGATGTGAATTTTGTAAAAGAGTTGTGACTATCTGTTAGGATTATATCCAAACTATCTGGATTTGACCATGGTGACATCAGAAACTTGACTGCTGCTGTAACAATTACAGAACTCACCTGTTTCCAGCTGCTGTTCATCTATTGGCTGACTTGTAGCTGGATTCAAACATACAGAACATCCACACTGTTACGCCACTGCATTCAGTTTGATGTCATTCTACTTCATATAAAATAGGCATTGTTTAAATAAACTATGATCTATATTTACTATCATTTTTAACCAAGTTTAACTGTAGCATAATGGAATAAAATTAATGACATATAATGATAAAGACTAGGTACATAGTAGTGAGACCACGAATAAATGGCTAAACTTCCATTTTTCAGCAGGTGGTGAAGATATGAGTGACACCTGTGTAGCAGCGTTCTCAGTGAATCTGGACAGATAGGATAGATTTATCTGTTAATGTACAAGCAAAACGTAGCAGCAGCAGACAGACTAAAACTTAATGTGTTAAACAACATAAATCATCATCCAGCTGTCATTCTGCATCACTGAAATATGAGGTTGAACCACAGTTATATAGTCCCACGGCAGCTACAGCATAATCATGAGAAAACTGCTTTATTTCAATTTAGCCAGCCTTTAGCTGGAACAAATAAGTTAAACAACATTTTTAATGTTAGAAAAAACAATATACCTCTACACTGAGACCTCTTTTCTTCACTTTTTGAAAGCCGCTCCTCATAGTTTGGACAAGTTCCTGATGTCTCTCAATATCAACCGCTACCTGGGATACGCCCCCGATAACTCATCTCTCCCACTGTGCATGGTGTAGGACAGGTTCTGGGCAGTGGTGATGTGCGAAACACAGATTTTCTTTTCGATCCAATACATTTTTACAGAATACTTTGTGGTTCACACTGAAATTACCAGTAAAATGCATAAATAAATATATAAATGCCACAATAATTGCATAGGTTTTTCAACACCTACATATTAGAATATTCAGTTAACTATCAGTCTAAACAAATGATTGATAACATTATCCTATCAAATATTTTGCATTCACATTTTTACTTCTTTAAAACACCCCAATGTTTCATTCCCAGTACTGGATATTCTAAGGACACCCAGCCTCTGCAAGCATCCTGACTGACTGAATGTAGGCCTGTTAAATTGATGTGAGCTGATCTCAGGGACGCATCACTCAAAGCTGAACTCATACATTTATTTATTTTAGCATTTAATTATTTCAGAAACCTATTTAATACTGTACATAACAAAATAGGATACCTTAGTCTAAAGAATGAGGGGAACTCCTGTTTGAACATTAACACAAAAGCCTAGACCTAGCAGATTAAAAATCAATTTCCCAAAATTCAGCATCAGCGCTACACAGCTTCACATTTTCACCCTGTATACCTTAATATTGGTTATTACCTGATAATACCAACCTGCAGCATCAAAGGACTCCAAGATTGATGTCAGTCTGCCTTGCAACACCTGTCCCTATCCTCTTCCTTGTCATAATATATACAAGGAAGTAGATATACTGTGTTATGATTGACTCTCGGATATTTAAGAAGATTTGTGGTGTTGCTACACATGATACATAATTTAGACAAGATCCTGATATTATAGTTACTTTCCACTGTATTCAAGTTTGTGATGACAACACATTACCCTAAATGACAAAAATATTGATATTCTCACATGAAAATCAATTCTAGAACATAAAAAGCTGGTATCAGAGGTATTAATATTACAGGATCGATCTGCACATCACTACCAGGCAAGTCAATCAAAGAATGAGAAACAATAAGTTTGTTTTTTTTGGGATGATCTTGTATTTGTTCATCTTTTATTTTCAAGACAGAGTACAAGGGATGGGTGCCAGTCGGGTTCCAAATTGTTGCTATCATTTAGTCTCATTTAATTCAATCTTTTTTTTTTTTTCTCAACATCTCCCTGCAGTGAGTGGTCCCCTGGGTCAATGGTTCCCAACCTATTTTCCGTAAGGACCCCCTTTGTGCAAATAGTAAAAAGCCATGGACCCCCCCATCCCACCCTGTGCTGAAACCATGCTTGGCTTTATGCTTTCAAAAGTGAGATTCTCATCATAAATAATATATTCAGGCTGAGACCTGTCCTTCGATAAAGCCAGTTAAATCAACAACATATAGCCTTACTTTATTTTTCTTAAAAAAGGGACAGTCTTCATTTATCAAACGAATGTGGAAATGAGCACGCATCTGATCCCAGGAATGATCTTTTGTTTGGATCCTTGTGTGATTCATGAAATCTTTGTATCGGACCAATCCCAGCGTACGAATGATCAGGCCTTGATAAATGCAGAAGCTGAAATCCTTCGTCATTTAAATGTTGCGGCCTTAATTATTTGTGGTCCAGAGGCCTCGCCCAGTGAGCGACTGGTCAGTCAGTCATTAGTTTCCATGAGGAGATCCCTGTGGTCCCGGAAAACGCACTCACATCGCACATGCATTTACTGATCTTCTAGTAGTAGGAAATCTGCCATTGTCAAGATCTGATGGCGAAAACAGCCCCAGCGGCATTTTACCTGCTGCATTTAGACTTCAGTTAAATCTCCTAGTATACAGTTAACATATTAGCCTAATCATAATCAAATAATATTTTACTAAATAAAGTATAAAGCAATAATTGTAGTCTTATTTGCCAGAGAAACAAACTAAATCTACTTAAATTTGTGCAACCTAAATAGGCATATTTGTTAAAAAAACAAACAAACATGGAGTGGGGGTAGATAAGCCTGAAGTGATAGACAACACCTGACAACATGACAAAAGTAAGAGTTACAGGCTGCATGAAGGCAAGAATATATATTGGCCTACTGTCATGACTACTGTTTTCTATGAGGCTAAAACACTTATAGTCACAGCAGCTCAGATCATGTCTCCTCCTGCTGCAGGACCGGCACACAGCTTTGCCTCACATGCTACAGGGGTCTGAGTTTTGGTTTTTTTTCCCCAGCTTGTCTGTACCTGCCGCTGCATCTTTCAGGACTGTGCTGCAGATTTGCATTGTGCTGGTGTCCATGTTGCTTCACCTGCCTTGCTGACTATTTACCTTCATAAACCCTGCTACGTTCCTCTGCAGCTGCTACTGAAACCCCTTTCAGCTGTTTGGGTGGCGGTGAACTTCATGAAGATGATGTGTGAACATTTATTCCTTCAAGGTTCCATATGTTATAAAGTCCAGCATGGATCCATGCCACCATCTGCATACCACCCTTTACAGAATACTTCCACATTATCTGATCCAGTACGTCGGAAATCTATAGTACAGCACAAATCCCATGCGGTCAGAATGACAGATAGAAATGATCCTATTTCACTGGTTCTTTACATACTAGTTATTAAAACCAATTTCAATGAAAGTTCACTTAATTTTAGGAAAAGTCAGGGACCAGGAAGGCTTCATGATTTTATTTGGCAAAGTTCTTGAATATGCAAATTGTGATCTGTGGGAACTGTTTATCTATTATTTTCCCAAGTCATTTTTTGAGTGTGTCGGTGTGCACTCCAAGCGGAGGGCTATCATTTAGCTATTTCATTCATTTTGGGAATCCATTTAAATCAGCTTCTTTGCAAATGGCTTAATTCTGAGTATTGAATATGCGGCTGCTGATATTTAGATGACCGTTTGCGTTTTTTTTGAATAGTTTTCAGGGTCTGCTGCTGAGCTGCACCACAAATCCAACCTGACTCAAACTTACGAACACGATGTCAGACAGGTCATGAAATTTGATCATATCATACGCTCACGTCCAAATTGATAAATGCCAAACCTTGCGTGGAAAGGGTCGTGCGCATACATTTTTGTGTACGTTCTTTTCATAATTGAGGGCCGAAGTGTGGATATAATTCACAATGGCTCTGAATGTCCAAAGTCTCGGGGACCCTCTGTGGTCTTTGGGAGACCACAGGTTGGGAAGCACTGCCCTGGGTCGTCGTCTATGTGGCCTATGCCAAGGGCTGGCTCTGCAAGAATGCTTGTGGTGTACACTTAACTATATCGTTTCTAAAAAAAAATTCTAAAAACGGGAATATTAGACATGTAAAGTTACTATCTCTAACAATCTCATACTACCATAACAGAATGTAACAAATATCTTCTCTGTACTGTTTAACACAAAAAATACACTTTTACTAGTAATGATAGTAATGACATTACTATCAATAATATATTTGATAGATTTCGTGACTTATTGTGTTGAATGTAGCTGTGTAGTTCAAAGCTAACAAATGCTTTGTAATAGTTTGGAAATGAAACCCCAGAAGAAGTTAGGTATCCATCTGTGTTGCAGCTTATATATATTTCCATGTTAATGCAGCAGAGGGATTCTTGAAATTGTGCCCATCTGTTGCACAGCTATAATCCATTATCAACAGGAGGAACGTGTCAGACATGTAAGCGGACAATAAAGTAAAAATAAATTCAATGTTCTTCTCAACCAGATAATCAATTTCCTGTGTTGTATAGGCCCACGCAGCTTTGGTAATTCGTGTTTCGGCGAGAGCGTTTGGCACCGGAGCCCTGGGAGCAAATGTGCAGTTTAGAAGGAACTGCATGGTTGTTATTGATCAGGAGCTGAAATGGGAGAGAAGATTTGTGGAGACCATAAAGGAGAGACTTAATGTATGTGTGAGGAGAGGCAGGGTTGTTTGAAGTCTGGGGTGAGGTTTAGCATTACTGGATGTGTTTAGACTCTTAACTGAGCAGCTGATTTATCCAGGAGGTAGTCTGGAGGTGTAACCATCAGCATTTAAAATAAATACAGTTTAATGTTAATGCTACTCATCATCATAAGCAGTTTCACCACTGTTGTCTTGCAGTTAGCAGGGGAGTCGTACAGGTTCTGTCCTGAAATATGACCACACACTTGGTGTGACTGACCACGTTGGCTTTCAGAAAACCTTTGACAAAACTGTCTCTTCATTCTCCATCTGTAGTGTTTGGGGGTTTTCTGGACATAATGCTGTCTATCTGATTTCCTTCCCACTCTATCCCCCCTGCCACCAGAAACGCACGTTTACAAAGACAGAGCAGACAGAGGAGAAAGCACTAATATCGGAAATTGCTTCCATCTGCTTGCCTGCAGTTGTCAATATCAGAGTCCACTGTTGAAATTAGACCTGTCAACCAGTGTCCATGCTGCATTCCTGTCATCAATCTATCTATCCTGCCTGACTAGCAGTCAGCAGTGACAGGAGCCACGCGAGGAAACTCATTTCACAACTAAAATAAAATAAAAAATGAATCACAGATGTTTTAATAACAGTGTTTGGTGAGGAAGTGGAACACTGTCCATAAATATAAAATCCACTCTTGCTGTAGCCGTCTGAAAGATATCCCTCATGTAAATTCATTTGATTGTTTTGTCCTCTTGTGGGCACAGAACAGCAGCTAACCCACTATCAATCTGTGGGAATAATAAGATAAAACATCTCTCAGAGAAAGCACCAACAGCAGTTGATGCCTCAGGGAAACATGACACATCTTTATAAACGGACAGATTAAAGTTACACACAAGCCTGTATAATTTAATCAGATTTTTTTCTCCTGTTTAGTTGAGCTGCTCTGTCAGTTACCAAGTCTTAAGAAAAACGATGTAAGATGAGTGAACTTTTAAGATGCTTTAACCTTTAGAAACGAACATTAACCCTTCAGAAAAATAAAAAGAGCAAAGGAGAGAGAGATTAGAAAAGATTGAAGCTCTTTGCACCTTTAACTGTTTGACACTTCTGAGTGTCAGATAAATCCCCCCCCCCCTCCTCTTAAAGCCAAAGCACAGACACATTACAAACATCCGACAGGCTGGGGCCATTAGCCAGGCCAAACCATTAATAAGCATGAAGTGTTTTAAAACCCCAAGATAAGTGCAATCATTGTAAATGATGGACATGAAATTTTCTTCAGCAGTTTCCATATGTCAACATGCCATAATGTTCACAGCGTGGCACCACTTCAGATTCTTCATTCGTTTCCTCGTGTTTTTCTGTCACATTAGTTTCTTTCCTGGATGTGTTTTTATTTGACGGAGCAGCTGATGGAGATGGAGATTTATCTTTTGAATTGCTGTGTTGACATTAAACGTAATAGTTTCTTGTCTTTAAGATAAGCCTTTAAAGCTGAGCTGGAGGCAAGGGGGATGAAAATGGACACCAGTCCCAAAAGCAGCAGGTTCAACAATATTGATCATCCAGCCCCATAACCCCACATAGCCCCTAACAGTGATTGCCTCAACATCACCCAACTGCTCTCCTCTCTTCTTTTGTTCATCACTCCATCTTCATGTGGACAGACCTTCAAATCTTTATTTTTCTCTCTATGGCCACATCACAGCAGTGTGTGGACTTGATGGCTTGGTGGGGGTTTGAGGTTAAAGGGCTGCGGTGATCATGGGGGTGTGGAAAGCCATCCCCAGTGCAAAGCAATCATAGCCAGCTCTCTATCATCCTACCCCCTCTGCTACCTCCATCCAACCTTTCTCAACCCATCACCCTTTAGAGGTGCCTCTTGCCTCCCCTCCATTATTCCCAGATCACTAGTCAGAAAATTAGGGTAACACTCGGCAGGTTTCTTTCTGTCCCTCCATTTTCCCTCTTTCTATTTCTCACCCATTACTCCCAGTTCACTGGTTGGTATATGGAGGGTGACACTGGGCCAATTCAATCTTGCGTCCCCGTCAAGCCACTCAGTCTGCCGAAGTGCCGCAGCCTCCTGTCTATATATACCTATCCAGCAGGTTGTCACTCTGTTTTCTGTAGGGGGGGGGGGGGGGGGGGGGGGGGGGGGGGGGGGGGGGGGGGGGGGGGGGGGGGGGGGGGGGGGGGGGGGG
>JBBBVU010000025.1:15962433-15975525 GCA_037177055.1 Atherinosoma microstoma
CAGATTAAACAAAACAGGTCTTCACACACCTGACCCAACTCTCTTTCTCTTACATACAGTGCATATAAACCCCCCCCCCCCCACCACCAGCAAATATAAACTAGTTTCTGTCTCTTTAACTGAATATTAATATAAGAATATAAATGGAAATAAACATGGAAATTATAAAGTTATGCAACATTTGTACTCATTGTGATAGCATCTTGCAACCAATCACAAATTGAAGTGGGTTTCCTGACTTTAAATTACTTTAGACACTAAAGATGTGGTACACCTCTCTTTTACCGTAACTGAACTTTTTATGCAACCTGAAAATGAAAATTCTACCGATCAGTTAATGAACTGATCTTATTCAGCTCTATGTCAGTGACAAAATCCTTAACTAGCCATTCAAACACAGAAAGAAAGAGCATGAAAAAAATAACTATTCATTGTGTCCAGTTGAACTTCTCTGAGATCAAGTCTCTAAATGCCATTTTCAAATTTGCTACAGTCAGCTAGTCAATAGGCATGTACATATTATTTACCAGAGGGGAAAGGATTCATTCACTTTGCAAAGCTGGTGCTGCTGTGTGTGTTCAATTCAATAAAGCCTTTATCTTAAAAACCAGGTGGTGGCTGCTTTCATTCCCCCCAACAGTGTCCAATGGTCCTCACTGGGGCTGCACAGTGACACAGTTCATATTACCTTGTTTGTGCAAGTGGGTCTATTTTGTGCATGTCCAGAATAATAAAAATATACAAGCCTGTTTATTTGCTGGGCTTGTTTCTGCCAAAATGAACCGATATAGGGCCATCTTTATCTGTGTGCTGCAGTGAAAGGGGCTCAGGTGGCATTAAGAAAGAGCTGAGTGTTACTTGAATCACTATATCTTTACCATTCTGTGAGCTATATGTTTTCAGCTGATGTGGCAAAAACCAATCAATCAGAGAAGACACTGCACTCGATATATACAAAAGTTTCAGTGTGTTAACACAAAATTAAAAGAAGAGGGGAAAATAAACCCCTTTAAAAATGGTGATCGTTCACCACTGGTGCTTCCCACTACACAACTTCAGCACAACCACCCACAAAGCAATTCAGACGTACAATCTAACAAAAAAGGATTTGGACCTGGGAAGGAAAAACTCGGCATTATGATTTTAAATTAATCTTAGCAAAGAATCTAGTAGGATTAGAGGCAAAGATCAAAGGGAATTTACTGCCACTGCTGTGCTGCCTTGATTGTTGGCAATCTGCTGTTTCAGCGGAGCATTAGTTGCCTCAAAGATGGTGTTCCCTCCACAATTTATTTGAATTGTGTTAAAAATGACCATGTTATGATCTACATATTATCCACCGAAAATAGGCAAAGCATAGAAATTCAGCTATTAACTCGTGCTGAGCAGTTTTAAAAATATGAATGATGGCCGTGATCAACCCTTTTGTTCAGGGATTAGGCTAAATATCAACTGCAAGATCAAGGGCATCTCCTCTGGTTGAAGAATCCTGCTGGTCAACACAAAAGATGCAATTCTACAAGGTGCAGCCAATTGAAACTATACTATATACAATACATACACACACAAAAAAAAAAATATATATATATATATTAGATTTGAAACATCTCCTTTCTAAGCATGCTCTGCTAAGCTCTGTTCAAATATGGACCTCAGTAAGCAAAAATGCAATTATTGAAGTGAATGACGCATTACAGTCGATTACTAGCATATAGAGTAAGCTGCAAGTCTGTTATAATGGTGCTGTTTGCAATCTGAGCAGGGTGGGACTGCAGTAAGACTGAGGATAGGTGATGATCTGCATGTATCTGCCAGTTTTGCACAGTAATTAAAATTCTGTCTGTTCCATCCCGACACGACAAAGACTCTGTGCCGATAGACAGACATGCAAACACAGAAGAGCGAGGATGAGAGCAGACGCCGACACACTGCCATTAATCCAAAGGATACCATCTGGAGATGCTCCGGCAGCCTGTGACTCATGTACGTACACACTTGAATATGCAGCAGTACTCAACATAATGCAGAAACAACTGACATTTAAAAAACTAATTTAAACATTGTGCAAACAAATTTAAGCTTAAACATTAATGTATACATGCACAGGAAGGAATAGCATCATCAGATGACGTTTGTGAAAGAAGTCATGAATTGTAAATTGATCCAATATTTCTTGGATTGGAATAAATTCACAATACCATCATTAGGTCTGTTTCAGTTTTTAGACTCTGTGCATATTACACAGAATTAAAGGAGATCAGAAAAGTGTTCTGCAGCTTTGAAAACAAGGAAAAGTCTTTGTAAAAGCAGCTACACGGAATAAACGTGTGCACACATCACAAGTAAAAAAACTGGATTGTAGTCTGATTTAAAAAAGAACAAACTTCTTCATAAAGAAACTATGATTAAACAGTAAAAGAAGAGGCTTACATGAGAACATGAGGCTTATACTTGTGGAGGGGGAAACCCTGAAGAGGAGGTGGGGGTTGCATTGGAGTGTGGGGGCACAGTAGTGGAAGTTAATGATGTGTTTGATGACAATGGGACTGTTGGGCTTAATGGAACAGGGGCGCAGCTTGGAAGGGACATTGGCATGATTATTCCCCACCGTAAGACAAAATGAGAGCTTTTGTCGCAGCTAAGATTGCAGTCTTTTGAATTGACTCAAGGTTATGCATATGCACTCACAGTGAGAAGCGTAAAAGATGCAGTGAGATGCTTATCCCACACAGAGGGGATATCTGTAGTGGCATCAGCATCAACTGTGTCTAGTATAAGTGGCTTTTTGTCAGAATGTGTTATGGTAAATTGCTATTCATTCACAGTGTTATATTGAGAGCCCATTAAAAGTAATGTAACAGCAACCCCTTGTGCTGTCAAAAAACACTTAACAGACTACAAACGCTCGAATAATGAAGACACAAAAAACTACTTTAACCAAATATTTCTCATGTAGCTTTCCCCAACCCATTCCTTTCTATTTGTCCCTTAGTACACATACATTTTTTTCCCCCATCTCTGTGGCTCTCCTGAGCCTTGCGCTGACTGATGCATGCTGGGATCTTGGCAGAGTCTAGGAGGCTAATAAGATATTAGTGTGCATTTAACTCCCACTGTGTTCCCTTCCTATTCTTCACCTCTTCATTTCTCTTCTTTCTCCATTCTAGCTCAGAGTTGGTTATTTAACCTCAACTAGCATTACAAGGTGGGCTCATAGAGTTCAAAATAGTCTGAATTAATAAGCTGATATTAATTTAGAGGTCTACTTGTGCACCTGGGAGTGCACATTTGTCACTATGGAGATTTCCACAGTGACAGGCATTTTTTTGGCCCAGTTACCCATGATAATAGATGGAGAGTCTTGGCAGCCAATTGGATTAGCCCCTTGTGGTTGGGTTTAATGAAGATTACACACCCCTGTGGTCAATGGAAATTAGGAAAGGAAGAGGCTTGTGGTGAAACTTGGCACAGACATGGAAATGCCATGTTAAATGTGCCAAAATGTACTGGCTGTACTGGAGGCCATGAAAACAGCCACCCTGGGGTACAAATAAGTAATCAGAAGAGTCCATCAAAGTGACTGTTTTTATTATTCAATACCATTATGTCTTGGTGTTTGTACATTTCTTCTATATTCATACTCACCAGTTGCTCTTCCATGTGTGTCGCACATGTGGGTCGTGGATGTTGTGTTTGTCGGCCTGCTCGTCCAGGAAGTCAAACATGTATTTGATGGCCAGTGGCAGAGCGCTGCCTCGATGGGCTGTGCTGAAGATGGTCTCAAACAGGTCATCCACAAACTTCTGCAACGTACCCTGTTAAGCAGGAAAAAGGAGATGTCTGAGTAAATGTCTGTCTTTGCTGCTGCTGCTGAGCCTCATTAGACACACGACTTAAATCTTTGCCACTACAGTGAATGCTTCCTGTTAGTCTTTGACACTTTGCAAAACCTTCAAAGACTTACATTTAAAGTTTCTTTCACCATCCTTATCATCACGTTACATTTTGAGTAGTTTTAAATGTCTTACCATTTGATACTACAGTGTTGCTTAAGGACATTACTTAAAGGCTTTTATCATTCTTTGTTGTGCCCTGATTGTAGTTCCGCTCATTATTTTGGGTAATTTTCATATTCATCCCATTTTCTACCCTAGGTGCGACATGTTCAGTTAGAGCAATTCCTTTTAAACAGCTCCTTTCTGTAACTAAGGGTGTACCTCAAGGCTTAATCCTTGGCTTAGTGTCATTTTCATTCTGTAGGTGAGGCTTTTCACATTGATGCTGATGATACAGTATTTTATGTTTCAGCAGTTGTTGCATCACTAGAGGACAGTTTTCTTTAAAAACTACTGTTAACTGCTAAGACTTCAATGATGGGGTTGGGAAGGAGGAGTTCTGTTCCCTCTTCAAACTTAAACACTCTTGATAGGGGTTGTCCTAGACAGGGTTACTGAATATAAATACTTTTGAATCTGGCTTTACAGCATGCTGCCCTTTTTACATCATACCAGTAGGTTATAGTCTAAGGTTAATACTAAAACTGGATTCTTGTACATTGCCAAACTGACTCTTGTTCAAATGACCTTCCTTTCCATGTCAGGCTTTGGTGATATTACATATTGATCAGCAAATAATCTTGCTTCACAGAAGCTTCATGTAATTTGTGTATGTAGTATTTAGTTCTTAATGACTTGCCTGCTTAAATAAAGCTTAAAACAACAAAAAATGGTAAAACAATCAAGTTTTGTCCCATTTACAGTTTCAACATGTTAAAACAGTAATGTTTTGGTACTGATCATGACACACAGGGCTAGTGAATGAGATTCCCATTGTAATTAATTTGATGACACACAACACGCTAATGTTGACAGAAGGATTGCCGTAATCTTGAATATTTTTTCCACTGTGAGAGTTTATGGGCTGTTCAGTTTATTTCATTTTGTAGTCTTGCTCCGATGTTTATGTGACTGACTCCTATCTCACAGACCTGGCCACTAAATCTGCTTGCAGCTTTGATGGAGGAAATTGTTATTTCACAGCTGACTTTTAATAATATCTGAGAACAGGAGGCGCATCTCCTAAGCCTCTTTGTGCTGCTGGATTAGCTCCCACGCTGCACCATTGACCCTAATTTGATTTAATGTTGGCGACTTTAAGGAGGAGGAGAAGGAAAAGGAGGAGGAGAAGGGAGAAGAGAGACACAGAGTGAAAGAATCTAATCCTCTTGTAAAGAACAAGTTGATGGGATGCATGGGAGAAAGCGAGAGCGAGAGGTGGAAATGAAACGACAGAGGTTTCCTATCAGAAAAAGAGGCCATTGAGTGTGGCAGATGAGGTGTGTACAGGCACTGGCAAATGAAAATCCAATTTGGTTGGAGCGGGTGACCGAATCAGAGATTCAAGAGAGGTAGGAGATAGGAGGAGAGAAGCCCATTAGTCTGACAATCACGGCTGTAATTCTTATGTGTCCTGTATTCCCAATAGCTTATCACTTTTCCATGGAGATGGGATCACATTTCTTTATCAAGCTGTCATGCTTCCTATTGACAGTCTGCATTATCTGGTGAGGGAATCCCTAATGTTTTGTGTGTTCATATGTACCTGTGTGTGTGCGTGCCTACAAGTACCGAAACCGTGGCATTTTACGTCATCCTCTATCTCAAGGGGTGCTCCCGTATCAACACAGTAATCATCACAGGGTTCTCTTTTTCCCTGGTGGAGCGAAAACTGCCAATCCACTCATTAAACTGCACTCGAAACACAACGTGTCATCTGATGTTTTGATACTGTCTGCCTCCATAATGAAATGCAAGGGAAACAAACAATCCAAACATCGAGGGGAGGTATAGGCATACAGACACTCCTGAGTGTAAAAGTGAAGGGAGAAAATGTAATCCTTCTCTGTGCCAATCCACACATTCAAACATCCAATACCTGGACTCAAACCGTCACTGATAGAGCTAATATGACAAACTTTAGCTATGTTTCCAAGGAGAGGCATTTATTGGAAAGGTGAAAGCCAAACACAGTCAATTACAGTACCTGCCTGCCTAATCATTTCTCAGCAAGAGAGATGGCCAGCCAAGATAAACTGGTTATTTTACTAAAACAGTCCATCTGAGAAGAAGATCTATTAGCAGCAAGATAACGGCAAGAAAATGGAGCGACTCAGAAGCTGTGAGGCAACGTGTATGTGTGAAGGTGTTTGGAGGACCGTACAGCATGTGTCATGGTGACAGCTGCTCCATGCTCCCTGGCTTCTTTCTATTCTGCAATCCCCAATTTGTTTTATTAGTTTCTCTCATATGTTGCTTATTATGTTTCGTGTAACAGGCATGGTTACACCTCTCCTACCCTGTTAATTAATTACAAAATTCTGCCAACTCATCTGCACAGTCCTCCAGGAAGGCAGAAGCGAATAGTAAATGTGACCAAGTACTGCACGTCAGTGTCATTCTTAGCTTGATATTTAAATTAAATGCTACTTCTAATTCATCTTCACATTTTACCCTAGTTAATTTATTCAAAATGAATGATTTAAGGAAAAGTGTGAAATACAATGAATTATTTAGTAAATGAACCCATCTGAGTTATAAAGTGAATGTAATCACCATCACAGTCAGATACAATCCTTAATGCTGCATGTAGGGAAACACCAACAGAGCCAAGCATATTTTGATGAAAAGGTTTGGACTTCTTTAAAATTCTTGTAACTATATACCAGAAAATCTAAACATTTCCTCCATCAATAAGTTCATAGACAGGAGAAAGTAAATTATGTTTCTGAAATTAGTCTTTTTCCTGCATTAACAAGTCAATATATGGCAACAATACAGGACACAACATAAACACAAAAGTCAAATGCACTGAAGCTACAAACACAAACAGCTGAAATCTTTGCATGACATTTTTAAAGAAACACAACATATGGCTGGTTTCTGAAACCTATTGAAAAGAATGCATGTGCTTTGAGTTTTAGTCATGAAACCACAAGTTTATGCACCTGGCTCCTGATTGACAAACTTCTCTTAAAGTCATTTACACAGACTTTTTGTCATTAGCTGTGTTTACATGGGGCACTCCTGATCCGATCAGATGAAAATATCTTATCCGATTGACCTTGATTGGAAAGAATATTCAATCCAAGCGAGAGGAGTGGTTTAAGCCTTTTCACGATTGGATCAACAGGGTGTACACTCATTCTGATTGTTTCTGTGGTGCATGTTGTATCTGAGCATACTTGAACCTCGGGGGTTGGGTAACAATGCGTTTCAGGGCAGACTTGAAAAATGGAGGAGGCAAAGCAGAACTGGACTGTAGCAGATACAGCGTTCTTGTTGGAAACTGAAAGAGTTGAGGATTATTGAGCATTTCGACGGTCAAATTGTTCCAAAAGAACCCCAAAAACCTCCATCTTTTTCTTCTGAATTAGTGTGTATTGCGTTACGATCGTGGTAAATCTTCCATCATGGACGCGCACAACTGATCGGATCACTTTATCTTAGGCAGGGCAATTTGTTCAAATAAAATAAATTAAAAAAACAAACAGAATTTCCCACTCTAGGATTCTCTACTTTTTTTTAAAAACCCAAAACTTATCATTCTAAACTATTTCCCTTTTTGAAATGACAGACCATTCTGTTTGACAGCAAATTATCGGTCATATTGGTCCTTCACAGACAGACTAGAGATTTAGCAAAGCTTTTTTAAACAGTAACACCAAAATAGGTCTGTAGGTCAATCTGTATTTAATAATCTTAAACAGAACCTGTTCTGATGTGGTTTACAGTAGATGCCAAAATAAATTAAACAAGCCATATTTGCATTTTTAAAAAAGAAAATAAATGTTTCACAAATCAGAAGCTGTGTTTTAATGAATCTACATGCTCTGTATAATTATTGACTCCAGATTTGAACATCTTGAGTCTTGCAGCTTTTCACCAGGACTTGGTCTAATGTGGTCAAGGTCCCAAGGAAAGCAGTGAAATCAGTTATGTGTGTAAATCACAAATCTGAGGCTAACTTTAGCAATGTCAGGATGCTTCTCTGAACATTTCTTTACCCATGTTCAGTAAAACTAAACAGCCTGATGTTATTTATCTTTATTTAAATGCTGACTCTACATGGTCGTGCGTTTACAATTGTCTGTCTCAATGTGCAAGCTCAGGTGAAGTAGAGAGTGCATCTGAAAATATGTTGTGTCAATAAAGCAAAAATATGTGCGTTTTGGAAACCTCCCGGTTTAGTTCTTAAAGTGTGTGGGAGGGTGTCTGTGATAAAAACTTCTGAATTGGTCCATTATCAATTACTTGGCTTCTCCAGGCATCACAAGCCTGATGTACCGTAGCTTACATTTACAGCCATTTACCAACGTCTCTGCTCTATTGTATGTTTCGTTGCAAAAAGATCTGGCATACATGCTGGAATACTTTAAGCCCTGATGCTGTTTATGAGGGGAACAAGTTTTCAATGGTCTGCTTGACAGCACAATGCAATCTACAAATGATGTTTTATCCACCTGCTTCTCCTACCGCTCCGCATTTGTCACACACAAACTTGAGCTGGTGTAGACTGCAAAACAAAGGGATGGAGTGGATCAAAAACCAAACTGAAATGTTCCTGATTCAAACAATTACAACCTGAACATTTTCAGTGTGTAGCCTCCCCTTTCTTTTTAGTTCCCCTCTACATCTGTTCCCGTCTGTGTCTGATAATGTTAGTCTTGATGAAAAAAAGAGGGAAAAGGTGCTTCAGGAGTGGATTGTGAATTTGCATTCAGCTGTTGGATCAAAGTCACATTTCCCTCCAAACCAAATTAACTGCTTTTTCCCCCCATCTTAGGGGCCATTGTCGCAAGGCACGTTCAAAGAGTCTCATTTTATCGGCATTTCTATTTTCGCCATCTCCCTCTCTTTTCTCTAGCCTTCAGTAGCTTCCCGGGTCTTTTCTTCTTTAGTCTGATAGGCTGCTGCATCAATGAAACAGTAATGAAAAAAGAAAACAAACAGAAACATCTATTTTCTCCTTCTCACTTGAAGGGACAGGAGAATATATTTGAATAATCTTTTACACTGAGATGACTCATCCACAGTAATCATGAATAATTAAAAGTGATGTTTTTCCGAGTCATTATAGGATGAAGGTCACAGTGACATTTTAGTTTTTCACCTACGAAACTGCTTCAAGACGCACGGGAACTACAGAAACTGTTGGACAATTTGCTACAAGATCTTAAATCCAAATTCAGCACAAGAAACTGGCTGTATGACGAATGGCCACAATAATAATAATAATCAAAATAAGACTTTTTTTAAAGAGAGAGATGGCTTACCTTTGTGGCCAGAAGTCGTGTCAGGTAAATTTCAGAGACCATTTTGCTGCCGCGGTCACCTTCCTTCTGGTCTCCGTGCTCATGGTTCTTAACCAAGTGCCAGACCTTTACGCCACTCTCGAGGTCGGGAGTGATCATGGGAGTGCGAGAGCGCAGGCTGTCTGGGCTTCCGGTGTACTTTATCATGTTCTCTGCAAAAGAACAACATGTTTTAGTTCATGTAGAGCTGATGTGAATAAAAAGGTCAAAGAGCCACAGTGTTTGCTTTCTTTCAGTTGCAGTTCAGCTTCTTTTGCATTTTATTTACATTTGTGGACACAAATCTGCGGCACAGGCAACACAAACAATGAAAACACCAAAGAGGTGACCTTATCCTGCATTGTCAAAAACAAAATGGTGTCTTTGGCTTGAGGCTTCCAATTTACAGGTCTGGAAGATTGGATATGAAACTTTCAGAAAGTCTGCATGGTTAATTTTTCATGGCTTCTTCTCCAACTGACAAGACATGATATTGCCAGCTGACACAAAATCGAACAGGTGTCAGACGAGATGAAATATGTATGGCCCACCCAGTGGCCAGAGTGGCGATGACATTTCCAAACACATGGCTCAATGAATGTTTACACAGTGTGAAAAAATTGATCAGAGGGTGAGGTTTGAGAAGAGTGGGGGGATTTTCACGGTGACAGAAATCAATCTGTCCAGAGAAAAGGAGGAGTGTACGGAGGAGAGAGTTTGGGAAGAAGAAGGAAAAAACAAAGACAGCTGGAAACAACAGATACAGAGGGAGTGTGTGGGTGTGTATCGACTGCTCATATTTGATCACAGTATGGGCAAGTGAAAATGTTGGCCTCTCCTAGAGAGCATTATTTAACCTGGGTAAATTTAGTGGTACATTTCTGAAGAAACAAATGGTAAAGAGTAATACTAATGCTGCTGTTTTTGAGACTGTGGGTGATCGGTTATGTTTGTAAAAGTAGAACAGTGCATTAATTTTGTGTTAATTATTCAGGAAGTCATACCAGCTGAGGGTGATGCGGAACCAGTGATACACAGGAGATAAGTTGGATTTCTATTCTGAGCCAGCTCTGTATACACGTGGTGTTATTTTCTGATGTTTTTTGTGTATGTGTGTGGTTTCCGACGGAAAGATTACATCCTACATCAAACACAAAGGCTTCTCGTTTCATAATCCGACTCAACATGTTTGTTACAATCTTTGAACTTTTGCAAAACTTTCTCTCCTCCTCTGCAGTTCTATCAAATTCAACTTAGTCTCGATCTTTGTTATCTGGCTATTGTTTTCAGGGAGAGTTCAAAGTCGCTCTCGAGTACCACACCAGTTGTGGAGTGCATTATATTTATATTTGAAGTCAGTCCCCTAAAAAACATATTCTGGAGAGAGACATTACTGGCTTCCTTGTTCCCTCCTCTGTTGCACCACTCACCTTGTCCTATCTGGTCTAATTGGGTACCCGAGAGATGAGGTGAGACCATATGGAGATGAGGCGATGCTAATAATGTGGCACCACATTTGAAGTGTCTCAAGTGTTTGTGACCAGAGAGGCTAGCCCTTTGATCAGGATCTAACTTGATGGTTTTGCAGGTTCAAGGAGACGTGGAGCAGACGGACAGGCAGAAAAAACCCCGGCACATGGAAGGATGAGAGGACTCTTCTGAGTTTCAAGAGGCGTGAACAACTAAGGGAAGGGTCTGCTCGGTCTCTTTATGTTTTAAAAATCCTTTCAGCTACTCTAATTTGTGCCTTGTATTTCCAGGTTTGATGTTGTTGACACGCATGGTCCTCAAGTTTCAACTGCTGCAGGATTCATGTTTTTCCTTCCTACTTTCTCTATCACAAGATTTAGATGCACAGGTTTGACATTTTATTGCCTTGTCTGTTTGACTGACTTATATGATTCCTCAAGTTTATTTCTGTTTAGATATCATATAAAGTCAAGTGTGCATGACCTATCAGAGAAGGATGATCAAAGCCACAGCAATAAAAGGGCAAATAATACTGACTTAAATGTCACACGCTGCTCCAGATTAATGTTGAAATGTTCTGTTTTTTTCTTATTAATGATTTTTAACAAAAAAAGACTTCAGAAATGTTTCAACTGAATTTCAGTAACACTCACAAAGCCATTACACATTATTTCATTCTATCAGACCACATTTCTTTCTTTCTCCACCCCCCCAAAAGCTCCCAGGTGATAAAAAGTACAGTGTAAAACTGTACAAATAAAGTTCAGCTAACATTTTCTCAGTTGCCTGCTGCAGCAAAAGTCATGGCTCACAGAGATGAGCCTTACAAAGAATTAAAGGAATTTCATTGTTGAAAGGTATCAGTCAGGAGAAGGGTACAAAAAACAGGCCCAGAGCATTGGACTGATAAAAAGTTTAGATGAAAACTGGTCAGGGATGCTACCAAGAGACCAGCAGCAACAATGAAGGAAATGTAGGAAGTTCTGGCAAATACTGATTGTGTACTATATGTGACAATAACCTCACTTCACATCCGTAAAAAAAACAAAATACCCATGGTGAACCATGGTGGTGGCCATATCATGCATTAGAGTTGCTCTTTTTCTTCTGGAAGTTGGGCTTTAATCAAGGTGGAGGGAATCCTGAAAAGGAATTTCACCTTCCAACTTGACAATGAGCCAAAGTAGGCATCAAAACCTAGAAAACCGCTTCTCCAGAAGAAAATGGAAGTTTTACAATGGCCCAGTCAGAACCAAGAGCTAAAAATCTGTGGGGTGACCTGAAGAGGACTGTGCACAAGAGATACTCTGACAATTTGACAGATTTGAAACATGTTTGCAAGGAAGAGTGGGGCAAATATTGCCAAGTCAATATGTGCCATGCTGATAGACTTCTTCCCAAGAAGACTGAATGCTGTGATTAAATCAAAAAGTCCAACAAAGTTTTAGTCTAAGGGTGTGCACACACATGCAACCAGCGTATTGTAGGTTTTTAAAAATCTACTTTTCATATCCTAACTGCATTATCTATGTGTGAAAGTCTGGCTTTAAGAGCTCAGTGGTCAGCAGCTCTATGACACAGAGACATCCCAGATGTAAAGGCGTGCAAACTTGACTGCTTACCATATTTACTTGCCGACGTTCGAGAGACAGTAGAGTTGTTTACTGAGTTGTAGGCTGTAACTTGCTTGGGAACCAGAGCCATCACAGCATTATCAGGGACCTGGAAAACAGATGTGTATCATAAAATGATTTCTCAGAACAGTTTGTACAGATTTGTAACACATCCATTTAGAATATGTCATTCCATTGGTGTAGATTTTCTGTATTTCCTTCCATCTATTCTGGTTTTGTGCGAGTAAACAGAGCAAGTGTTTTTACCCCCTGTGCTCCGTTCAGCCCACACATGCATACGATGAATGACAGGAAGAAAATTTATAGCAGAACATTTTACATGCCTAGGTGAAAGGGGACATCCCACAGTCTCTATTCAAAAACACACCTTACTCTCAGGTTGTGTGTTTAACGGTGTGTATGACGATGTAAGGTATCAAGCAGCATTTGGGTTTGCCTTGGTTTATGTGTAAATAAGTGTGTGATTGAATGAATTAATGAATGAATCAATCGTACAATTCACCTTCCCCAGTCTGCTAAACTGGATTTCAATTAGTGCAACAGGGATGAGACATTTTCCAGCCAAATACACACACACACACACACACACACACACACACACACACACACACACACACACACACACACACACACACACAC
>JBBBVU010000025.1:15975625-16010521 GCA_037177055.1 Atherinosoma microstoma
ACACACACACACACACACACACACACACACACACACACACACACACACACACACACACACACACACACACAGAGGATACTGCTATTTGCATAAATCAGGCTATGCTTCAGGGTTAATTGAAGTAATCTTTACCATTGTGTGGGTGGATGGGACCATCAGGCTTTAGTGTGCATGTATGTGTGCATACATGAGCTAAGGCATTATTAAGATTGTAGAATCCCCCCCCCCCACACACACACACAATATCTCTCAATCTGCTCCTTATGCATAATATGTTTATATCATTGTTAGCTTGAGGCCCACAGGGCAGATCTTGCTATTCCTTTGTGGGGAGTCCAACAGCTCTCCAAAACCCTCAAGTATATTCCCTGATCACTGCTCTTATATATTGAATCGAGGATGAGCAGTGGGACATAATGAAATGTGAAAAGGAGGAGTGGCATTTGAGGAAATGGCATTAGGATAAAAAAAAGACAGAAAACAGACCACCTTTTCCCGAAAGAAATGGAGGAGGAGAGAAATATGTCATTATGGGGTGGATAGATGGATATGGAAAATGCCTGATAGTTATACTGAACAAGAAAATAAACCTTTGAGGAGGGGGGGGCAGCAAGTTGCAGATCAACTCTGATCACTGTGTCAGAATGTTGAGTTTAATAGAAGACTAAATACTTGATGAAATGTCTAGAGGAAGTCTCAGACAAATAGAGTTGTATTTGGGTTTTCAGAGTGGTGATTAATTTGTTTAATTAGACTGTTTGAGAGGAATTTGACTGGTTTATAGCTTCAGTGAAATATTCTTTACTGCAGTAAAGCAGAAGATGCCCTTAGATGATGCCTAAATTAGTTTGTTGCTCATGCATAGCCACCTGACCATTTGTGAATTATTTTTTTTTCGGTTGTCAGTCAAGGATAAGCTGCCCTTTTCCCCCTGCCTGTAAAAATGAATTAACTTCTGTCTTCATTATCTTATCTCTGATTCAAATCAGCTCCCTAATCCATTCCACCCACACCTCATACTCCCAGCCTGTTGACACTCGCTGCTGCTGACATTTAATTTAGGCAGCACGCAAACTATACACGGAGGGGACAATCACTACTTGCTTAGCTGCAGAAATTATTAACACTATACTGGCAAAGCAGGTTTTCCCACCCAGACTCATTCATCGATAATTGGTGCAGAAATGTGTTTGCTTTCATGTCATGTGTCAAATATCTTCCTTGTTGATGTATTTCTCTGCTAAAAAGTATCAACTACATGTATGTTAAAATAGTATTTTATATGCTAGATCACTAATATGCGTCTATGTAAAGACAAATCTATTTCAGAAAGAAGATGACATTTCAACAGCAAATCTGATTTTTTTTAGCTCCATCTCTGAATGGTTACTTTGCCTTTGCCCCGCCTCACACATTTTCCTTGACAGACAACTGTCCTTGTCATCCAAGTATTTGTGCCACAAAATTACTGTGAAACTGTCCATTTGGTGGTTCATTCAAGAGGAAGAGGAGGTGGTGAGTTGAGAAGTTATCCAAGATTTACTTCAGACAGACAAACAATGGATTCTAAAGAAGAGACAGGCTGATCTATCTGATCTGGATAAAGTTTACTGCCAAATATCAGACAGCTTTGCTTAGTATAAAAGTATTTTCTTAACATCTTACATGTTTTCAGCATTGTTTCTGCTTTTACTGTACCGTACAAAACCAATAAAAATATGTCTTACGTTTTAAATATTTCTTGATAGAAACAAAATGTGAAAGTCTTCTAATAAAAGATTAGATCCGTCAGCTAAGACCTCCTTTCTGTAAAAGTTTCAACTGTTTACACAGCTTAAAAATGTGTCCAACAGTTTTTCTATAATACCTTCAACAGATAAATCAAAGACAGACATTTACACTCCACTTTTTTCTTTAAAAAAAGTGAGGTTTTATTTTCAAGGAAATCTTTTTATGTATAAAAAGACAATGTGTTAATTAATCATTAGCATACCTGATAGTGAGCCAACATGTTCAGTCTCTTCCAGTCACCTTCAATCTTTGTAGTAATGTCTTCATCCTGCAGGATGGTGCGCTGTCCTCGACCCTGACGCCACTCTGTAATTGAAAGGTAAGAAGTAAATAAATGAATCAACCATATTTGTGCAGCATCGCTCAACTGACACTTTTGACTTTTTGTTCTTGTTTTTTTTGTCTGCTGGGGAGTTTTGGCTTTCATCCCTTTTTCAATGTATCTGTCAAGGCATCTCCAAATCCTGCTATAATATTTAGTGTACTAACATACCTGTGGGACAAGGAAGAGAGGATTTAGCTGGTTCTGCTAATGTCAAACTTTTACTTGTGAGAATTGCATTTGTTTTTTGGCCACAACAACTGAGACAAACAATTGGATCCAAATCCTAAAGGATGAGTTTGGCGGGTCAATCAATACTGTGAAATGATAAAAAGAATAAAGTTGTGTTACTGGATGAAAGACTAGACTAACATTACTGTACTTGCTTTTATTATAGATATATAACAGGTAATCGAAACAGAAAAAAAATCCACCCAAAATCCAGTATTTTAAGGTTTTGTTTAATTCAGATTTTGAGGTGGCTTGAAATGTAATTTAGATTAGTTTTTTTTTTTAGATGGAATTCAATATTGAAGCTTAGGCAGCTCAAAGTGGATTTCGTTGTGTCTTCTGCCTTACTTTCGTACAACATACACTGCCCAGCTCAATTGTTTAGCAGATGGCCAAGATGGATACCATAAAAACAACAGTCCTTGGACAGAGGCTGAAATAAACTGCTTGCTGGCACCTTGCAGAGAATATTCAGGAAAAAGCTGGAAACAATCTAATGTTGAAAAGACTTGAGCAGCAATTCTGAATTATCCCCAGTCTGAACACGACAGTCACATGAAATATACTGGCGTTAATACAAAGAAATCCAGATCTCTCCAGGGATTAATTAAAATAAAGATTTATTTGTAAACTTCATGCCTAACTTTCATTTGTTTCTCTTTGATGACATGAAGAAAATCCCTTTCTAACAAATTTCTACTTTAGTATGTCTATCATCTAATTTCTATTCAGTTGAACCAGTCGATGAGACAGTGTCTTTCAGTAAAACATGTGGGAATTTACATGACCTTACAACCACATTACATTTACATTACATGCACAACAGGGCTCCCACAGCTGTGCAGGCTCAGCCTTGATGGAGAAATCTCACAATGCCCTGGCAAAATTATTAAAAGTGAAAAAAAGGAAAGCAATCCTGAAAACAAACATGTAAATGATTTCTCCATTCTTTTTCCGACATCATGAGTTTTATGAATATGTTATTGTGTCAGCTGTCCTTGTTGAGCTCCCCACTTGTGCCGACCACTGTCATCTGCTATTCTGATCACAAACAGGAAAACAAAGCAGCAATCACTGAGGTGCATGACGAGGCCTGTCTTTGGAGGATCCACCAGAATTGTGTTTGCATCTGAAAAATCTGCAGGAAATAAAGATTCTCCTGTTGTTTTTGTCTATACAGTACATCTTCCTATAAAGATGCAAATGAGCGCCTGTCTCCAGTCAAGGCTCAATAAACAAAGAAAGGGATGCAGAGTGAAAGGAAGGAATGAATAAATGAGAGACTAAACTTTGGGGAAAAACAGAACAAACTTAGTTCACCCCCTTAGGTCATCTTATCTGGTGGTTTCTAATCAGTCTGATCAGCAGAATAGACTGTTGTTTGTGTAAGCTACCTGGAGAAAAAAAAATGCTTTGGAGGTTTTATTGGAGTCTTCTAAAGATAAAGACTAAAGGTAATGCTTCTCATGAAATACATGACACATTTGTTACTAGGAACATAAACAAAATGACTAAGGTGAACACTTGGCCATGCTGCTTTGTTCTTGGGCCCAATCTTCAACAGTGCTCTAAGAAAGACCGGTTTGCAGCATTGTGGAATGAAAAAATATACCCATGATAACAACGCTCCTGACGGATTTGTCTCGGGACCGGTGTGCCACATTCTCATTATCCTTATCAGCCACTGCAGTCAATGTATGTGTGTGAGTTTGTTGCAGAAATCACGAGATCCACTGGCAGAGCTTGAGAGAACACTCTCCCCCACAGAGCAAGGATCACCTCAGACTACCTCCAGAATTTGGGAGTGGAAAGGATGGAATGGCCTCCTGTAAGTCCAGAACTCATCCCAATTGAACACTTGTGAGATCAGCTTGGGTATGGTGTACATGATAGACCAACCAATACAACCACACGGGTTGACCTTCAACAACTCCTGGGTGAGGAATGGAATGACATCTCACTGCAAAATGTGACCAGTATGAGGAGGTAACTTAACACTATAAAGAATAGTAATTCTACGCACGTCTTATGAAGCTGCTCTTAGTCATTCTCTCTGTAATACTCACAATCACACTCATGCAGAGAGGACGGCCACCTAACTCCAATTTCCAATTCCCTTTAGTAATAAAACAATAACAGAACAACACACGCCGCCCAAAGGGGGCCATAAAACAATTTCATCCAGGAGTGTCGTCAAAAGGCTAAACCAATCTTTTCACTTAGCTATCTCAGACAAATTCCCCGTGGTATGTACTGAGCCCATCTTATATATGGGGCTGGTTATAAATATGCTATTACAAACACACAGCGGGGGCTCTGAAAAATCTATCCGGCAATATTAAATCATAAAAAGCACAATGCCCAGCGACACAGCCTGTAGGGATTGGCAGGCCAACAATCAGGGATAATGATATTATGTTCACATGTACTGTAGAACCACATAAGGTGGACTAAAGCTCTTATCAGTAGATGTCATGTGAGAAGGGTCATCATTCCTCCCCTTTCTCCTTACAATGGCCTGTTATAATGATTAATAATAGAAAAGGATTTTTTTTATAAGAATTTGCTAAGAGGAAGGAAGAAAGGAAGGAAGGAAGCAAGAAAGAAAGCAAGAAAGAAAGAAAGAAAATAAATAAATAGGAAAAGGATCACTGAGCATTTCAATTGATTAGCTGATCAATCATCTGACTCGGACACCAGTCGACAAAAGACATGATCAATGGAAAGTTTGGGCAAGAGAGGGAACACTTTCAGGTACCTGAGCCAAAACAGTCAGGAAGTAGTGTCTCTTGAGGTTGAAAAGAAAGATGGTTCTCTATGCCCAAGAAGATTTATATGTTTTAAGAAGGGCCGGGTGGAGTGGGAAAGCCTCTCTAAAAATCAATTGGTGTCCAAGTTAAGGTGCTCTTTCACCCTAGCTCCCTCTCAAGATACGTGGTGAGGAAACTCTACATGAACAGAAGTCTTTGATAAGCTGTAAACAACAAATACAGGCAAAAAACAACCCTGAATTGTAGCATCTTATAGATGCTTCAAGATACATGATTGTGGGTAAAATGCTTCTACAGCCACATTGAGACGACGAAACTCAAGACCCATCTGTTAAAACTGTAACTCCCTGTGATCAGTTATTTAGTATTTTGTTAATTTTAAATGTCCTGTTTTAATGTATTTTGACTGATTGTAATTCATTCCCCAAAAATATTTCCTGGGTTTTTTCCCCCTTACATTATTCTTCAATAGGCAAAGGGAAAGATTCTTACCCAAGTCCATATCTGAGGCTTTTAGGCGATGTGAATGTGGGACATTCTTGTAGATTGCATCCAGAATCTTCTCTTTCACCTGGCTGATGGTGTCACAGTTCAGCACTTTAACCTGGATCTCTGGACTTTTCTCATTCTCTGGATGTATGCAGTTCACCACCTGTGGCAGAAAGATACACTGGAGTGTGACTGTGAGGAGGCAAGGAGCTGCCGGCCGGTCAGAGTCAATCCAAAGGATTGGCTTTTTATTTTTATTTAGATACATTAGAAAGATAACAAGAACGTATACTAGTTAATTAACTGCAAAGGATCTAGGTTGTGCTAAATTATATGTATATAGTTAAAGTGGACAATAGGTTTGTGCATTCTATATAAACAATGTTGATTGCTCTCTTCAGTGGTACTTATGGGAACTTCAATAATTTTGGGTTTGTTAAAGTTTGTTAAAGATTGACATAAAGGAGAGGATTATTTGCTTTTGAAACTGCTTTTCCTTTAGCACTCAGACTGTACTCTGAAAGGTAAGCTGAAAAACCCTAATGAAGCTACTTATATTTTCATATTCATCTGGTCTGTTGTTTAGTTTTTCAGTATTCCCTCTGAGTATTGGAATACCCAATTTACAAAATGAGAAAATACACATCACATAAATAATAAAGAACTTTCAGATATGTTTTGTCTTCAGTTCATTGAACAAATATTAACAAAAGAAAACTTAGCTATTCGTACATGTAAACATATGTCTGCGCTTTTTTATACTGGTGAAAATAGAGCATTAAAAATAATATTGATGCCTATTATAACAACATTAGACAGTTTTCCAGGGGATTTAATTTTTTTTATTGCAACTCACCATTGTTAAGGATATGTATATCTGTGCTTGCAAAATGTTGACTTAAAACTAATCTAACCCTAGAAAAGGAAGACAGAAAGACCAAATGATATCGGAGACTATCCTACTGACTCCAGTCACAGTGGAGAGAGCTCACAGATGGATTTAGGTAAAGAATAAGAGGCTGCAGAGAGAGAGAACTTAATTTCCCTGCTTATGCAGACTTAGCGTGCCCGCCTTTTTCCTTGACAGCTTCAGTGTCAAAAGGAAGTGAGGTCACCAATCCCGTGGCCTCTACATGTCAAGCATGACGACAACAAGTTTGTGTCTCTTTGCAGATCTCATGACTGACCACCCATGACCACCCCATTCTCTCTTGTCCATGAAAGCATATTAAGCATCTCCCTTTTAGCCCCACTACCCCAGGGCAGCTGAACCCCTTACCAGTGTCTTGTAGTCAATCTGTTGTCTGATCAGCTTGTCTTCACTGAGAGAGTAGCGAGCCTCTCCTGTGATGGAGTCAATGGGGCCTTTCTCCATCTGCTGCTTGATGGCACAGAAGAGGGAGAAGAGAGGTTCGCCTGCACACTCCTGGAAGCATGTTTGGAGAGAGAAAAAAGTTTGGAAGGGTCAGCGCATCTTTGAGGCACATCTGCTCTCAGCAAAATTTGTCTGAGAGAAATATGAAAAATGTTGTAGTTTTTTTCCCCCCTCTCTTCCCCTATTGCCTGCTTTACAATGTTATCAAAACTTACAAACAACAGGTCCTAGACACTATCATTCCCCTTAAAGAAAATTGTACTTGCTCTGAGTGTCAGAAGCTTGCCAGAAAGAAGCAAAGTTTAGGAATAGTTTTTATGGATAAACACTAAAAAATTATATAAAAAGACACTCTTGAAGGCAATCTTCTGTCTCAAAACACTGCTATTCATCATTCAGAAGATACTGCCCATTTATCATAGTTTATATGTTATTTTCCCAGCTGCAGTAAATGGAAGAGTGGAGAGATGGAGGAGAAAAACAGAGATTGTAACATTTTCTTGACTCAGTGGTGGAAAGGTGGTGCTTTTGATTTGTGAATATTTGTATAATTTGACATGATGAACAGTGCTTCATCAGTGCACCTGTAGCTTATCTCTGGGAGAAAAAGGAGAGGCTGGCTTTTGATTACAATGGCAGAGAAACTACAAAGTAACAGTACCTTCAGAAACTTGTAGAGGAGGAATGTAAACCAGTTGGTCAGCATTTTCTCTGCTACAGACTCAGTCCTGCAAAACAGACAGACACAAAGCACATAATGAACATTTGATCCCTGTGCTCTTATTACCATCATAAATATTCAACATGGTTGTCAAATATTCTACAAAAAATGACGGCAGCTGCTAATGAATAGGCTTTTGCTGCACAAACATAACCGCAAAGATGTGAATTGAGAGAGCCTTTGCACATGCTATATGATGGCCTTTCAGACAATCTTTCAGCTGGCTTTTATGCTCAGGCACGCCAAGGGCAACTCGTCTACAGCGGCGGGGATTTTAATATGAGGCTGAGCAATTAAAAGCCTTTATTTGATCCCAGTGGATTGATGTCGTTAGGGGCTGGAGCGGCTCTGTAATAACACTGGCCTCATTATGAAGCGCTCCCTCGCCTATTCACTGGACTAACACTCGATCCGTGCACAATAGAAAGTGAATGAATACATCTCCCTCTCCTTCTCCTCCTGGCATCCATGCTCCACTGGTGTGGCAAAATGGTGTGTGTCTGAATGAGTGTGTATGTGTTGACCTGGGCCAACAGTGCGAGTGATCCCGTGTGAATGGCTAATATGCATACACAATAACAACAGTGGTGGTGGCAAGGGAGGGACGGAGGAGAGACTAGGATCGGATATCCTTTGACAGAGACCTTCTTGGCCAGCAGCAGGGGTGTGTGGGTAATAATAAACATACACCCTGCTTCTTTTTTCAATGAGAAACTACCGTAGACATCAATATTTCAGGATTAGTGTCCATTGTGCCTGCATGTGTGTGCGTGTGCATGTGATGATTTTGTTTCGGTTGCCACCTGCAGCCCTCCCTTCCTTCGCCATTCACACAGCTTCTTAAAGAGTCTCCATACTGAGGCATGAGGGGGGTGCGTGATGTGCCATTGGGCTTGTCTGGTACCCCCTGTCAACACTGGCACAACACCTGGAGGGGATTAACTTCCTGCCCCTTGCTGTGCCCACGCTTTTATCGTGCCGCCTTTGCACCCGCCCTCCGTCCACAGATCCAAGGGTCAAGAAGGTCACTTTTCATCTTTTCTTTCATGTGTCATTGCTGTCCTCCTCCCTTCCTCCCTTTGGCTGCCCTATTCTGGATCCCATAATCACACACACTCTTAAATCTGCTCAATTTCCACAAATGCAGTCTGTCCATCACAGGGATGTAAAGAGCACAGAGACAGGAGGTGGTTCACTGGTGAGGAAGGAAGGAGGGAGCAGTGAAAAGAAGAAAAGAATGAAGAATAAATGGCTTGGCTGAGTCTGGCCTTCCCCTTTCTTCTTTTTTAACTTCCATTTCCTAAATCCCTTCAATCAATAGATCTTGTGTTTTAGTGTGTGGCTGTGTGACCAGACAAGTGTGAGGTTGTTTTAAGGCCAGTTTGCAAAAGATACAAATTAATCCCACTGTGTATGTAAGTGGAAATGATCCTGTGTGCTGAGCAGTCTGTAATGTGTGTGTTTGTGTGTGCATCTGGTAGCAGGTGCCAACCCTCCAGTAATAAGATTTCTTGGCACAGTTCCACTATTTTGCTTTTGCTTATTCTCACTCATGGTACACTCTGTAGGGAACAGTGATAAAAGTACCTCTGTGACAGAGCTGCTCTAAACATCTAACGTTAACATTTGGTATTACAACTTTCTACACAATAATTACCAAACCTCTCCTCAGCCGATACTGAAAAGCAACACACAATCTACGTCGGGGTTAATCTTATGAAATGTGCCGTGGCATGTTGGCATAGTCAGACTTGGCAGTCAGTCAGAGGGGCAGTAAGTCCTGGGAATGATATACAGCAGAGGGCACTGGAGGTATTATTGAGGTACAATACAGAGGATGAGAATAGATCTATGTTTGATCACATAATAACAATTGACATAAGTTTGCCCTAGCTGTTAGGACTGTATATTTTTGCATCTTTATGATGGACACAAGTATGTAAGAAATGGAGCCATAAAATTTATATTTATATTTAACTTATCTCTGGAAAGATAGGTCTGTGATAATTGTCTTGCCTGGTTTTAGGCTGTCATCTATGTGTCTTACTGTCACACTGTGATGGCTTGTTGCAGACGCCAATTTGCTGATTCACATGCACAGACATCTGTTATATTACATTCTCGCTAGCAAACAAAACCTGACTCTCTTTCAAGTGAGAGTATACTTATGGCTTCACACAGGGGCCTGCCCACCTGTGTGCTGATAGCATTTCTGTGCTGGAGCCAAACCAATGTTGTGATTAACACATGAGCATATTGGGTTTTCATCTTTTGACCAGTATCAAAACTAATATTTTGACTCTTAAACTGCAGCCAGACAAAATTTAAGGCTACGGGGAGGTTGCTTAACTCTACACGATGGAAAGAGGGGATGGGGGTGTGGGGAGCCGAGTGAAAGATAGAGGAAGGATGCAAAGAGAAGAGTTAGAGGAGTATGCAGCAAGGAATGCGACAGATGGTTGTGGAAGGCTCTCGTTAGTTAGCATGCCTGGTGGTTGTGCTTCAGCACAGGTTGAGATGGGACAGATGGAAGGATGTGTGTTGGTGTGTGGAGAGGAAAGAGGACACACACAAGTACACGCACAGATTTCTTGGAAGAGGCGGCAGTGGGTAGCTGTGCTCAGATGCTGTGCCAGAGACACCCTGCTCACGCACTTTAAGCATTGATTTAGCAATCAAGAAAACGGGAGGGGAGGAAGAGTAGGGAATATAGATTGGGGGAGCGAGTATAGGCAAGGAAGAGAGATAAAGATAGTGACAATGTTAGAAAAAAGCAACAGGCTTCAGAAATGAAGACAAACAAAGGAGAGAGCAGTGAAGAGCGAGAAGCAGGAGACAAACACTCAAAATGAGCAAACATGGAAAAAAAAGAGGAAAGAAATGGAACAAATTGAAGTGGGGGAAATAGACAGAGGGAGGTGCTTCTTCCAAGATTCCTCTTCCAAGCTTTGTGCCCATATATCTGGGCTATTTTGAGCTACTAACCAAGGACACACCAGTCAGCCCACACTACAGGGTGGCACAGCTCGCCACATCACATCTAAAATGCATGCTGGGTTGTCGAGGAACTAATAAGTAAATGTGCGGAGGAAAAATTAGATGAAGACAGTCTGATCAGTGGCCATCACAATCATGTGGATGACAAATGGGAAATCAAACTGGGTGTGTTATCAACATGCAATTTCCCACTAGTGCTGACTGCAAGTACTGGCATTTTCCACAGGTTTCCTTCTTATTTGTCATTAAAAAGGATACGTGTGCTTAGTAATTGGGCTGTACCTTTGTTAGTCTTAATTCCCATCAAATCTTGATATGAGATAAATGAACTAGATCTGCGGGAAGAGCACATACGGTACCATAAACAAAGCAATTAAAGAACTGATAACACAACTTGCCTTCATGCCTCAGCAGTCAGCTTTCCTCACTAGATGACACAGCTTTAAGTGTCTCCATTGTCCTTGACCACCTCTCCCCGTATGTGCCATCTCTTATATTGTATCTACTGCCAGGATCAGCAGTTACTCTGTTGTTTAGTGGCTGTACCATACTCTGTGAGCTCTGACTGCAATTAATCATGCCTCCTGCCCAGACAGCAATAATCTCTCCCTGCATCACCAAGCAGTCTCAACAGTTTTTTCATGAGGAGAATATGCCCACTGTCTTCTGGACGGTACGATGAGCAGCATTAATTTCATCCCTGTCTGCATATCCCTGTTGTGTTTATGTGTTTGTCTTTACTGGCAGACAGCGAGAGTGTCTTTAGCCAGAGGGAGAATCAGGATTTGAATTGAAATTAGATGGACAACTTAATTTATCACACGCCTGTCAAATGATCTGGGGGTGTCAAGACTTGACTGACAACCCCAAGCAAAAAAGCATTTGATGCTATGTGTATGTAAGCATGCACAGGCAAGCACACACACCGCACACAACAGCTGTGAAGTAGCTGGTTTACTCAAGTAAGCATAATCATCACATTTTCCAAACACCGCAGGCAGGAAGCATAATCACATACAGTGCTGTGTTCAAGTGCATGCCATTCAAGCTTTGACTACAAATCCAAGAGAGGATTGTGATTGTGCCAGAGAGCAAGCTTTTCACAGTCTCTTTCTCCCTCTTTTTCATAAATGAGTATTTCTTTCCTCTTGAGCTATTTGAAATTGGATTCACTGCTAATTAATCATAATTATTTTGCTAATGATGTGCATGGCAATGAGCTCTGGTGTTTGAGACAGAGCCTGCTATTCAAGGTCACAGGAGTTAATCCAAACATGTCACAGATAGGGAACACTGAGAAGCATATGCAATCCTTGATAGCTGAGAGCCGATATAACCAGTGTGAAGCTTTCATCTTGATACCATATCAAACTAAGTTTAAAGCAGCTGAATGTTATGGGAAAAAAAGCCACCATGAGCTGTTTAACTCTGACTAGCTGTTAGGCAGCGCTGCATGTAAAGTTGGACTCTTTTTGGAGCCTGATAATTACCTTCGAAGCAGCAGTTTGGGGTGGTTTTTGCTCTCAAGATTGCGGTCTATGAGGTCAGATAGCAGGTGCTTCAGGACATCAGTGGCATATTCCAACTTGCTCTGCAGCACTGTCATGATCAGTGAGGCCACATTGCCACGGTCCCTCATGGAGAACCCTCGCTGGGCCTCCAGAGTGCGAATAAAACACAGTAGGAAGATTTTGTTGTTAATGAGCTGGCCGAAGAGCTTCAGCCCTTTCTCTACTTGCTCCTGGCGGTAGCCTGGCACCTGTGAGGAAACAAGAGAAATGAAACACATTAAAAATAACAAGGCAAAAAATACTTGTAGTCCAAGTGGCATAGTCAAGGTGGTGATATATAGACCTCATTAGTCACTGATTCATTTTGATGTAAAATTAGCTCTCTGAGTTCCAAGTTGAACAAAACTTATCTTTTCATGAAAATTATAGACTCTTAATATGGTTTTCAGAACATAAAGAGATGAATTAATCAAATCCTCCATGTGCATTAACCATTGATAAATCAATGTATAGTTTCACTGCTTAAAAGTGAATTTAACAGTTGCCATGTCAGCCTTGGTGAAATAAGGATGGAAAGAGAAAATAAATAAAATGTGTGGAAGAAATGGAGATATCCAGATAGAAGTTTAATATTTCCAGCTTTTGTCAGATTTCATCTGAAGGTTGAGAATAAAGGCTGGGAAACACCGAGCCTCTTTAGGGAATGTTTATTATTTCGATGGCACTGTGTTCCATATTAATGCAACTTGAAAGGGAGCAGTGCCGTGAATTCTCCTCTTCGGGGCTCATATCATCTCTGCACCATTTATGCTTGTAACTTACCACACATGTTCTCTTCTCCGTTTTTTTTTTTTTTTTTCATAAATAGCACCAAAGGAGATTATGTTTTTTTATCTGTCAAGAGCACTCATGGTAAGAAAGCATCTCTTTGCACCCAATGCAGCTGTCAGCTCACATATGCTCTGTCTTTTTACCTTTCCTTGAGGTAGTTGTAATCTGCCGGGAGTCATTGTTCGGTTGCATGTCTAATTTCATACAGCTTGACAAAATACGTAGTACATTTATGCATCCAAACGTGTCTGAATGTTGGAACTTTTCAAGCATGCACAGTATTCATGGCAAAACACAAAAAACTGGGTACTGTGTATTTCCATTGTATGTTTTGGTCCTCATAGGTTGGGACATTCTTATGATACTTGAATGCATCTCTTTTATAACCTTTTATGATGTATGAGCACCATTTTATGACCTGGACACCATTGTGCATGGAAACCCTACAATATATACGTGTCAAAATTAAAGCGTTTCCATAAAGATCAGGTGTGAAGCAGAAGCAAAACCCACAATGGAATATAGTTATTATGCCATGAATAAACCTTAATAGTTGCAAAGAGCTGATTAAATGTCAAGAAACTGGCTTTATTGAGTTGAAACATGTCAGACTAAATTCCAACAGCCTTCTCAACATATTTCATACTTCAACTGAGCACTTCATGTCTTTAAATAATTAATTTGAGAAAACTTCACACTCTTTAAGTGACCCTAGACTTTCCAGAACCTGTCCTATTTCTGTCTGCGGCATATTATCAAGACTTGACTTTAAATTATCTAACACATCAATAACAATTAAGCGGTCATCAACAGCCCAAGATAAGCCCACTGCTTTCTCCATTAGGCTCCTTTTCCACATCATACTCCCCATATAGTTTGATATTTATACCAATTAAATCATAATTAATATTGCTTATTACTGGGAAATTCTCATCAGGGATGGAGTGCCTAACCCTGAAGGCAGTGAAATGGGGGTCCATCATTCTTTTAATGGAACAAGATGACCTGCTCAATTATGGTTGTCTATCAATGTCACCACTGGGGATAAATGGCTTGATTTTTTTCCTTTTTTCTTTATTCTTTTGCTTTTCTCCCTGTGATTGACTTTTAATTTGTTTTTGAGGTGGAGAGAGAAAATGACATGGCGTCTCATATCGTTAAGAGTTATTAATGAGAGCACACTCCTGATTTAAGGTATGCCTCGTTTGTTTTTGCAAAAGTGTTGTTGTCAGCCGTCACAGGGCTTTTGTTTACCAGGCAGCAACAACAAACAACTTCAGCGTCAATTTCACCCACTGCGACCCACCACATTGTTAATTTGCTTGCTCATTTCGCTCTCATTTCCAATAAGGCTAATTGCATTGTGACTAGTACTTGATGGAGACTGAAAAAAAATGAGACACACACTGTCTGCTCTATGTAGGACATCTAATTGAAAGGGAAAATTGGTAAGAACTTCTCATGTCTCTTTTCAGGAATTTATGTTAACTCTACTTTGCTGAAATACAATTTTCTGTTTAATGAAAAATCACATTTGTTGAAAAAGTGTCTGACAGGAATGAAATATAAAACATTCTAAATGTAGTACTTCTTTTGTATTCAAATCTTCAGCCTTACGTCTAGATCTCTCAGTACAGGATGCTCCTCAATGCCTGGGAAGAGGACCCTCATGGTGTAGGTCCTGTAGTCCAGGAAAGGTATACCCGCACCATCTAGATCACTGGTCAGCTCATGAATGTCTGTCTGCAGCTCAGCAAAAGCTGAAAAATCACAAGAAAACATCTTTTTATGTTTTTTATGTTCTTGTTTAAAATCTCACATTTTCAACAGAACTGTGGGTGAGCACAATCTTTAACAGAGGGGTGCTTTATGATGACTTTGTAAAATTATTTTAGGATATATATAAAATATATGAACATTTCCAACATCATCTCAAACCTCTTACCTTCTTTGCACTCCAGAGCTACACGAGACTCAAGGTTATCCATCTGCATCTGTAGTCTCTTCAGAGTCAGGTCACTCTCACGAGACTTGCGGGTATAGGCAATGAGCACCACCACAATGAAAAGGATGAGGAGGGCACCGGCTGCAGCAATGCCAATGATCGCTGTTTTGCCAAGTTGGCTGTCGGAAGTGATGTGGACCACACCTGGGGAAAACTCAATACCGCCAACGCGTGCCTTGTGACAGAGAAACACAATTTGTTAGAAAAAAAGAGAAAATTGCTATTAGCAAAGAGCTTCACTTACATGTAACTGAGCAATCATTTCAATATTTGAACCATTAAGATGAACAAAAATAATCTAACTCAAATTAAAGTGCGGTGCTTAAAGCGAAAAATATTTCCTCTCTTGATCACATTTTTGGTGTGTACAGCATTTATTTCTGTAAAATCAAGGTCTACCCTAAACTCAGACAGACATATTGATTTGCAGTGACTACACACTTTGTTTATTTGTACATCTAAATGTTTTACAGTAATGCATTCTTATCTTTCTGTGATTCTGGGTTCAGGTGGTAACATCAGGAAACGCTTTCTTCAAAGTGGTTCCTCTTAAAACCACAAATGGAATCTTTATTGAGTTTGCTCGGGCTGTAATTTTTCTTATTGAAGGGTTATTTGTTTGTCTTTTGTCTGCTTGTGGGCATTAACAGGAACCACATGGCTGATTGGATTATGGCTTCAGTCTGTTCGAGAATGGACAAGGGGATGGATAGAAAGCAACACAAGGAATGTCTGATTCTCAAACTGTCTATTGATTTTTAAGGTCTGCTTCTCCCACCACAGCCAACCTATCCATTGCATGAATGTTTATCTCTGTTTTTCTGCTGTATCACTCACCAAAACCTTGTGTCGACCGGTCACGTTGGGTGAATCACAGACAAGCTGGGTATCTGACACTGTTAATGTGCAGGGCTTCTCACCAATCAGAACTGTATAGTTCAGCTTTCCATTCCCACTGTTAGTTGGTGGAACAAAGTTCCGCCCCTGCAGGAGAAAATCATACATAATCAGTAATACTTGGGACTAAGAGATATGATCAAACAGCAAACTATCTTGTAAATAAGTTATATGTAAAGGTCTTCAATTTAAAAAAAAAAAGGTTATTCAATATCTCCATGATTAATATTTGCAGGGTTGTGAATTTATTTCTAATAGTTAATGCTGAATTATGTTCAGCAGGGTATTATGATTGAAATATCAACATAGCATAGACACAAACATAGTCCACAAAGTGTTTACTTACAGAGGATTTTATTATTAGCAAAGTATTCTCTCAAACTTTAAAAAAGAAAGCAATAAATTGATAGTAACATGTAGGAATGTTATCCCTTTACATACTTTCAGTATAATGGGTGATGCTGGTTTAAGCTCCAAAACTCCAGAGGCACTAATTGGTTCAAATTCTGGGTTTGGGTAGTAGATAAAGTTGGTGCTGTTGAGTGCCATCAGAGACTGCACATCATCCAATTTAAATCCAAACTCATCCGGTCTTTCAGGGACTTCCTGTTGCCTCGCTAAGCTGATGGGCAGCTCTGGAGCCTGGCACACCATGGATGTGGGGCTTAGCACCTCACATAACTTGAGGACACACAAAGAGTAAGAAGTAATTTGAGAATAAATTCATCTTGTGAAAACGACAGCATTAATACAAATATGCATTTTTTTTTCTGATCATGTCACTCATGCCTTTTGGTCAGTCAAGCTCCACCCTTTTGAGCCTTTGAATTTACCACTTTTGTTTTATGCTAAACCATTCAATCTAAAGTTATTAGTCTCTTATATGTCACTTATATGTGTTTCTTCCAAGAGTTAAAAAAGCGGAGAAAAGGATCTGTTTGAGTTTCCTCCTCAAAGGGTACCACCAAATAAGTTGCCGTTCGAGATCATGTACAGTCTCACCACAATCAGCTTTGATGTTTGGAGATCCAGGAGTGATAATTGGGTCTTACTCTTCCTTCATTAATCTTTACAAAGATCCCCTCAGCCTCTTCTCAGTTCTTTTTCCCAATCCATTATTCCTCCCTGTGATCTTTACAATCTTACTCCTTCACTCATCTTTCTATGTTTTACTTCTCTAGCCCAATTACAGTGTCTCATACCTCATTTTGTATCTCGTCTCATCCTTCAATTGTGTCTTTGGTATGGTCTCATTTGACACGTGATGCAATTCAGATTATTCATTTATTCTTTATTTACAACTTAAAGTGAGCTATATAAGCAATGACGGATTGATCTGTCACTGAAATGTCCCACGCCTCTCAATATACCCTGAACATCTCCATTCCTCTCCGCCTGTCAGGACACTGACAAATCAACCAGCAGCACAGGTCCCCCTCACAGACATCTCACATTTCCACGGTAACCTCTGCCATGCAGTCATTCAAACTACTGCCTGTCATTCTAATTGGCTCCTTGAACATCAGACTTGACAAATCCTGTAAGGTCTTCAGGACATCACTGACTTGTATCATGCAATGGTACATGTCAGGTACAGCAAGGTAACTGGAAAGCAGAGAAACAAAAACTCCTGTCTGTGGTCACATGTCACTTAAAATGCTTTAAATGTCGTTTTGTTTGGGACTCTTTCTTATTTAAATCTGAGCTGTGTCAGAGTGAGAAAGTGAGATGTGGGCAAATTGTGTGGAAACACAGTCAGCTTGAGACGCAGTGCCCAGCACAGACACGTGAACACAGATGATAAACTTGCTGCAGGTTCAAGTCCAAATCAACCATGAATATAGCATTACCATCTTTTGTTTCCCTCTTTCTTTCAATGAGACAAACCCTTGTATGAATTTCTTTATCCTCCCTAGAGTAAAGAAGGTATAATAATTTGACACGGGCTGGTCTCTGTGGGTTTTAGTTCAGTGTCAAAATGTCTCTGTAAAGTACAGAGACAAATTACAGTAGTTTTTATTTGTTTTTTTGCAACCTGTTTATTTTCACTCTAAGCTTTCAGTGCTATGAGCTTTTATCTACAGGTGCAACTGAGCAAGAGCAAGGAAATCATACATTTAATAAAAATAAAAAAATCACCGACATTTACAATTGTTGGCTTCCCCTGGGGAGTTTAGCTGCCAAGGGAGTTTAAGTGGAGGTAGTACAGATTGTTCATTATAATATTTTTACTCTCTCACCAAACATATTTATATGCCAATCCTCTCTTTGTCAGTTCATTCCAGTTTTGAACAATGCTGTGCTATCCAAAACACCACCATGTTAAACTTAGTGTGTTTTGGAAATGAAAACAATCCAACACCTCTAGATAACTTTAACAATAACAACAAGATAGTTAGGTTTATCAGTCATTTATGTTGTGCCGTTACTTACATTGAGTGTTTCATGGCCGTTGTATTTGGCTCTGATGAGTGGGGTCTGAATGATGTCCAGGTTAGTTCCTGTCACTGTCACTGGAGTATGTCCACTTGAAGATGAAAGAAAAAATTATCAAAGTGAACATTTTTGGCAGGTACTTTTTTCTCCCTGACTGGCCTTAGTCCTGTTTTGTCAAATTAGAGAAGACTATATGCAGCCTTTTGATATACCTGTATATGCTCCACTCTGGCTCTATCTTGGTGATGGTGGGATCCTCTACATATTCAAACTGCAGGTCTTTCTGAAGTTGGGCCTTATCTATGCTCACAGACACAGACACGTTTCCATAGCCGTGCAGGGAAGCATGGGTTCGGCAGGTTAGCCACTGGCCGCCCCTCCTAAGGTCATGACAGGATGAAGCATTAGTGACATGAAACTGCCATGTTAGCTTGATGCTGTATTCACACATCTACAACAGACAAAGAATGGATTATTTTTTGATCAGGAAAATGTTAATACCCTGGCACTGTATATTACTTTGTGAACACACTTGGGGCAAATGACTTCAGTTGTTTATCACTCTTGGTACAAAGTAGTAAATTATTCAAAAAGTCAATGAAATTTAATAACTAATATGATTGATTGGCTGTCAAATTGGACCCCAGTAGATATTTTATTGACCGAACTTAGAGTTGTGTATAAAACATCATATTCAATAATAGTTAACATTGCCATCATGATCGGAATTTTTCTGGTCACCATGTTTTTTTGTTCAAAATACATTTCATCACTGTTTACAGAAGAGCTGTCAGCAGTTTGATAAAAACTGACTTTGACAGAGCTTTTAATTGACTCTGTAAGTGTGATTGGCAGGGTCAGCCCAGTCTTGTTCCCACTAACCTCAGATAAGTGCAAGGCTGGTCCTTAAACATGACTGACACATGGCTCCCAGCATCAAAGTGGGTGCCCGTGATGTTGACTATTGTTCCCCCAGAGACTGGCCCTCGGCTCGGCTTGAGGCTGATGATCCGTGGAACCTGGGAAAAAAGGTAGAGGTTTGTGTGTAAAACAAAAAATCAATCAGAAGGTGAGATGAGGCACTTAAAAGTGAAATTCTATTACTCAAAAGCAATAAATGACAAAGAGACTATGAGCTGACTGAAACGTGCAAGATGAAGGTCGGTCAGTAACTGGGAACCAAAGTCAGGCTGTATTCACAGTTTTAGGTTAAACTGGGTTTAAAATGTTATAATAGATTTAATGGATTTTAGAAATTTAAGTCAAAGTCAAGAAATAAATATAAAATGTGTTATAGGGAATATGAACAAATAACTATTGTTTCTGTATGTAAAAAACTGGACTTAACCTAAACTGACGAATGAAGCATTTTATTGAACAGTATTCAATTAGTGAACCCAATCCTGCACACTCTGATCCAATAGGACATACAATATACCATGTTGGAAACTTTTGAATTAAACTGTCACAGCAGTGGCTGAAGTTTTCTTTCAGGCATTTGACCTCTGCATAGTCTCATCTCCAGCCTGTGCAGAGACCTCACTGACAAATAAACCTCGGCCAGCACCCATTAATGGATAACACTAAAAATGATACCAGAGAATAAAATGAGTACATAAAAGCAACCACTGCAAATTTATTTCAGAGCGTGCCAGAATGTGAGTGATTGTTTACAGAGTGAGTGTTGAAAGAACACAGCGAGGGTGTAATGTGTGTTTTTAGGAGTTCTTGTCAAAAAATGTTTTTAAAACCATCAGTGTTTGTCTCATCCTGTGCTCATTAGTGACTGCCAGTCATGTCTCACTGCTGATGCGTACATGAGAGAAATGCTGCCAAGTGGGAACACAGCCAAATAAACAACATATATCAACAGAGTAAATGAGAACACAGACCACCTACGAGCAAGGTGATAAAATAGAGAGGGTGACATATGCAGCAAGCTTCCCGTTTTGCTCATAGAGGCAAAATGCGGCGTGCAATAGTTCAACAATAAAGCCTTTTTCACCATCAAAAAACCTTTTCCAAACTTTAAAAATTTCATATGGTTATAAAAAGTAGAAATCAAAAATAGACACTTACCACAAAGTAATAATATCTCGAGGATTTTGCAATATAATCAGGTCTGCATGGTCCAACCCCAACACAGACTTGCACATTCCATGCGTATTGGCTCTCCTCTGCTTTACCCATCTCACACACAATCCTGAAAACACACAGCCATCATTGTAAAATTTGCTAGAATAAATGCAAATGTGGCAAATACACGTACATGTGCTGTATCCCACACGGAGAAATAATCTTATTAAAGAAAGACTAAAAAAAAAGAAAAAACAGTTTGCATTATTGCGGTTTGACTTGCCAGCAAATACAAAGCAGATTATGTAATAAGAAATAACATAAACCTGTGTAAAAACTTTTGTAAAATAATGCATTATTTGGCATCACCTCCCGAGCACAGACAAGTTACGGGAGAAAGAGGAAAAGTCTATCCTTTTACATATGACCTCAAATGCAGCTACTTCTTCTGCTGGGTCAGCATTTTCTTAGAAAGTGCTGGCACATAACATTCTTTCTGAGCAGAAGCACTGGGTCTGTTGATAAGCCAACTTTAAACTAATTGGACAGACGGCACCTGTAAGAAGCCCAACCTCTGGATTAAACTCAAATGTCAACTAAATCTAACCTCCAGAATTTACTAAAATGATTATTAGTGCACTAGCAAGTGCAGCTGCTTCTGTGCATGTGACTATGAAGCATTAACCTACTGACTGTACACTGCAGCACACCTACTCTGCAAGTCTCATGTATGCTGACACTTTAGTTTCCATTCAAATTTTCTCTGGTATAAAGAGATGGCCAAATAGGTATTAGTGTAACAGTTTATCATTACTATTATTATTATTACAGTTAAACTGTTGCACACACACACAAACATATATGATCAGCTATCAGACTGAACTGCTTGGGCTTTTTAACTTTACTGTTTACACTGTTTAAATGCTGTAGGGAAAAAAGTAGAAAAGAAAAAAGTTTCCAGGATAAACATTACTACTACCTGAGTATTATGACAAAACTACCTAGCAGGAGGTTAAGTTGAGAACAAGTACATGAAGATGCATTATTACTTTGTGCTGCTCATTTCCTATAAATCAGTCATAAAATGTGACCTACTGTTCAGCAGGGATGTATTCATCACGTATGGGGGTGCACTCCACTCCAGCCACCTTCACATTACCCTGAATCTCTCTGAAGTCCAGTCCCAGGTTCTCACCCCGGATAGTAACACGTGTGCCACCCTCCCTGGGGCCCCGGAGGGGGGTGATCTGTTGAGATTCAAATCTTGCTTGATGATTTCATACATGTTATTTTGTTAAATGGAGTTATTCTTGCTTTATGGCAAATAGCAAGCAGAAAATAGAGAAATAAAAGTGATGTCTGATATTCTATGATATTTCAATAACTTATTTTAACCCTGACGTCACATTTACAGATCTGCACTGCATGTAAATTAATTATATGATCCAATCCTCTTGTCTATTCTGTAACAAGATGTCAGTTACTTATTCAACATGAATGAAAAGATCCATGACCTGCACAAGTGGACAGTGTCATGGGAATGCTCATATTCGTGCATATTAAATAAAAATAGTAACTTCCCAAATGGCCCTACTTAGAGGCCATATACAATATAGTGTTTGGAATAATTCAGAATTACTTTCATACACTGTGCTTAACAGTTCACAAGTTTGGTCAACAATCATACACAGAAAAAGTTTTGATATCGTGCGCTGCAGAATCCCTCTCCATTTCTGTGCCTTTTAGGAAAACATCATCATCCATCCTCCAACCATTGCCAAGAAAATAGTTTTTCAAAGCTGGTTATCCAAACATGTACTCAACCTCAATCAATGTAATATTTCAATCATAGAACAAAAACCCCCCAAAAAACATGCAGATATTAGAACTGAACAAAAAGGCAAAAAATGCTGCATATTAATTAAGTTAAATTTTTGAGTTTGAAAAAATTAAAACACCTCAAGCAGAGGGCAGTGTTACAGATGACTGCAGTTAAAAACCTAAACAATCAACCATGTATCAGCTCCCTTGACAGCTCAAAGGTCAAAACTCAGGGTCAATGGTCTGTCATTCCTCAATTTGTTATTAACTGAAATCCACAACAATCTATTAAACAAGATGAAGAGAAATCTTCACGTTGGGTGACATCTTTGCAATAATCAGTGTCCTTTTGATTTATCAGTAGCATCTTTCATTGCAGATAAGGTGGTTGCAACATCCATCAACACTTTTCTCACAAAGGTTCCTTTAGGCTAGTGTGTGCATTTGTGTATGTATACACCCTCAGACCTGTCCACATGGATGGATGTTACAAACTGGCAAAAAATAGCCTGTCCCAATTTGTCTCTGCCAAATAGAAGTCCTGCAGGCTGTAGGCACAAGCCAGTTTTAATGGCAGCTCTAACAGTGTTTTTTAGCTCAGCATAAAGATGGCAGCGTGACCCCCTGTGGTTTTCACCTGACAGGTAGAGTGCTGAAAGAGTGAGTGTGGCTTTATCTTACAGTTTACAGCTGCTTTTTATTATAGGAAGATATTCCATATGTTACTCCTGTAAGTACATCAAAGGATTTTAATTTGAGTATTTGATTATTTTTCACAGGGATGGCAAATGTCTAATTGAAATAGCTCAAGGAAAAAATATAACCAATCAAATCAAAGAAATAAGCTCAAGCCAGGTCACGCACAGCACAAGTCCTGAGACTGCCATGTGAGAGATATCGTTATCATATACTCCAGTGTCTCTGATTAATACGGCTCCCTGCTGATATCCTAATGAAAAAAAGAGCCTTTTGGGAAAAAGGGCCACAATACATGCAATTAAAAGAGATTGCAGACATTGCCTTGTGGCTCTCCATTTATCCAAAACACAGTATTTGAAGAGGAGGAATAACTTAAAGAGAAATATTAAAGGACAGAAGAGCAGCAAGAACGAGCAAGCAAGGGAGGGAGGGATAAAATGAGGCGTTGATTAGATTTGTGACTTTGACAAGATAATTGACGGTTGAGTAGAGGCAAACACTTAATCACTTCTTCCTTTCTCCCCCTTTCTCTTTTCATCTTTCTGTGCAAGTCTCTCTAGCTCATATTGTTGATGGGAGATGTCATTATAATGAACGTATTAGAATGCATTAGAGTCTGGGTTGTCTTGGGAAAGTCCTCACTCCTCACCACTGACAGTTTTTATGGGGAACGTGAGAAGGCTGCAATATGTTCCGTCTGCAGCCTCGGGGATGTGGGGAGAAATACAGACCTGTCTCCCAGAATAAATCCTCTGCTCTGGGTGAAGACAAACACTAAAGAGGAGGAATGATGAAGTGAAAATGAATGGCCTCTTTAATGAGTGAAAGGAGGGACAGAGTACTACCTACTTCACCTTGCCTTCCTGACTTGATTTTGTCCAAGTCAGTAATAATCACAAATTTGAGTCGAGTTTGAGTAGGAGAGGATGATCAAGTAAGTAAATCTGCTGATTTAAAGACATCTAATGTGGTGTTTGACAGTTTGGGAGTCCTTCAGAATTGTACCATAAAAAGGGCCTAAAATATCAGATTTTCTCATAAAAGTCATAAAAGCAGCCAAGTGAACACAGTTAAATGTATGGAAAAAAAAATATAATACTTCATTGGTCATTGACCCATTGAGGAAAACGATCCAATATTACACAGAAGAGGCAAAAACATATGATTTTCACAGCATGTTTGTGGAACTATAGCCTGGAAAACATTACATAACCACCTTAAGACTCAAAGCTATCTAATTCAAAGCCATTGTTACACGCTACAAGAGTAGCTGACCAACAAAGAGTTGGCTGCAAATTCACAAAGCACCCCGGGGTTACTTCAAACACCTTAAGGCAAGGGTGTCCAGCTCTGGTCCTCAAGGGCCACAATCCTGCAGGTTTTTGATGTTTCCCAGCTCCAACACACCTGACTTAAATTAATGAATCATTGTGCAGAACTTCATAGACTGTTGGATCCATTTAATTTAAGTCAGGTGTGCTGAAGCAAGGAAACATTGAAAACCTGCAGGACAGCGGCCCTCGGACTTCAGACACCCCTGCTTTAAGGTATGTCTCATCAGAAGAACACTGAACAACAATGGTGTGCATAACACGGCTGCAAGGAGAAAGCCACAAAAGCAACACACCAGCAGAACGTTGAACAAAAAATGTTATAAATGCTAAAAAAAAATGTTTTTGTTTAAAAGAGCAAAGTTATGTTTGAATAAAAGAAATATCTGCTTCCCAGCATCAGTGGAATATTTCATCTATGAAGGTAGGACCATGGTTTGAGGTCAGTTGTGCTGTATTCAGGTCAGGATGGTTTGTCGCAACTGACTGAATAATGAATTTAGATTTATGAAAAATGTTTTAGAGGAAAATGACAGCAGAACACGAATTGAATCTCCACAGAAAGTGTGTCATGCATCAAGACAACAACACTTGGCACAAGAGTTATTCTAAAAGAAAGATTTGCAGAGAATAAGGTCAATGATTGTAAAAGTCAAAGTGCTGATGTTAACTCAAAAGAAATGTTTTAGAAGAAGCTAAAGTGAGCAGTTCATGTGGGAAAATCCAACAGCAGCATTTTTGTACAGAGAAAATGGCTAAAAGCTGACATGTTGGACTGATCATTGGTTGAAGAAAAGATTCAAAAACGTTTGCCTCTTAGATTTTTGTAATTTTCCTTAATAAATTAGGAATGAAGTATTTTCCAGCTAATTTGTATAACTACTTAAATGATCTCTCTCCTTCATGAGGCCAGACAGTTATATAAGCTGGTCTGTGCAGGATGAATAGTGAGGAAAGGATTCCATTTCTATTTTTTTTCTCTGTCCATATCTGTTACTTTCTAGGACTACTATAGGAATTTCTCTCTCTTTTTAACCTTAGCCTTATACCTTACCTTCAGACCTTCACCATTTACTCCTGACTTTTTTTCCACAGAAAAAGGCAATAAAGGGTCTTCTCCAAGTCCTTCAGCCTTATGTGAATCCGTTCCAACTTTGTCTACTCATCCATCACCATCCCTCTTATAAGTAAAGCCGACCTATCCTCCGCTGTCATCTGGGCAGCTTTCCATTCATCTTTCCTTTGAGCCCTGGTATCCTTCATCTCGCTGACCCATGTCACATCTGCAGCTGCCCTATTCTATTATGTCTTGCACAGGTCAAGTCCATTTACCCCGTGTGGTGCTCTCAGGATGACAGGTTAAGTGGCGGTTTGTGTGAACATCTGTGCAGATGAATGACAACTTGCCAATGCGAGGATGATTTGTCTTTCTAGGTCTTAGAGGTTTTTGAGTGTTTGCATGTTCACATTTAAAGTAACTTTATTTTATCATTCAAACTTTAAGTGTTATGTAACTGCGGTGTGAAAACACATAAAATGTCCTTCCTCTCAAAAGCTGTCAGACTGAATAGCTGATGGTGACTCACAGCTTCTGCCATTATGTTAAAATAATCTACCGAAACACTGTCTTAGAGATAAAAACGTTCTCATCACTGAAGTATAATTAAGGTGTGTATTCAGTGGCTTTGACGGGGAAATGCACTTCCATTGTTATTGCCATTGCTTTGTCATTGTAAGTGCTAATGTGTCACCTCTCTGGAGTCTGGGACATATGTGGTACTGATGCACCCCCCCCCCCAGAGTGTGTATGTGTGTCTCACCTGTGTGATTCGTGGATTGGTGCACATGCTGTTAATACCGTTGTGCTCTAGCCACTGGTTCTCAGGGTGGGGGCAGTGTTGCTTGAGGGTGCAGCGGTTCTCTCCTTTGCACCAAACACAGCCATACTTTGATTGGGCCTTCAAACACAAACCACAGCTTCCACGCTGAGCATCGCACTTGTAAAGAGTGACTGCGTAGAAAGGAGGAAAGAGGCAATGAGAAGGGGGTAGAGGAAATACGTCGGGAGGGAGATAATATGAGAGAAGTGAACAAAAGTTGGAAAAATCATGAGCTGCAAATGCACTAGCACTTATTTTAGAGGAATTCTAGTAAAATGTTAAACATCTAAACACAAACAAACGTCTGACAAAAAAATCTCACAATCGCTCCATCTATCATCTTCTCCATCACTGGTGCTCCCTCCCACCCTGTCTCTGTGAGACTCCTACAACGCTGCCTCCTATCTCTCCTCACCCACCACACATTTAACATATCTCCATGGAAACAGACCAGCCATTTTCGTTTTAATTGCCATTAGATGTGTGTGTGATCTGCCCATCAAAAAATGCCCAGGGAGCTGCTTCCCCCGCAGGCAAACAAAGGTAGGAGGTGGTTTGAGGAGCGCTCTCTATTTCAAGCATCTCCTTCACTCTGTTACTTTTGATGCTTCTTTGATTCTGCTCTTATGCTCAAGGATATGTTTTGAAGACAATTTGACTCTCACACTCATGCAAATAACCACAAACACTTTACAAACTTTGCCTCACAGCACAGTGTCATTTTGGTGTATAATTCACATTTCAACAGTATATTCAACAAGCCCAGACTCAACTGCCTTTGGTGGGAATATGCCAGTTACCTGTCAGGGAACTACAACCCCCAGCATACTGATGTTTTCCTGTTTTTGCTTGAATCACAACAGTGGTGGATCGCCACTGGCCAAACTGAATCAAGCTAAGCAGGTGAATGACTAAAAATTGAGCACAGAGCTGTCACAACCCAGATACAAGCAGTAGACGAGCTGTATGTAGAAAGAAATGAAATTGCCAGAAGAGACATATAATTTACATTGTGTTCTGTATCCATCCAGACAGTGATGATAAATGTGATTTGCATTCATAAATCTATTATAGATTTCACCTTGCATTGGTAATTAATTGATACATTTTTTCAGCATTTTTTTGCTAATTTTGCTGTGAAGAAAAGTGGTGATGATGGAGACAGATCAATTGTCAAATTCTCAGTGAGATGTTGACGGAAAAGAGAATAGTGTAGAAATGGAAAAAGAAGTTGGAACAGCGATGTGCCATACAGCCAGCTGGAAAGGGACCCATCGAAGGAAAGAGAGGATGTGTTAAAGCTAACCACTCTTCATCGCAACATCAGGGAATGGATGCTTCACCTTAACACACCACCCTGCTGTTGCCATGGAGACAGGCTCCAAGGGCAACAATGGCTAGGCAGCAGCTTTGTTGTGTATGTTTAAATGAGAGTTTGTTAGAGACAATGAATGATTTGAACTGCATGTGTGTGTAAATGTGTCGGAGTGTCTGCATGAATATACATGTGCCAGTGCCTGTGTTAATACTTACCTTTATTATGGTATGGGTTGTCAATGGTGAAATCTCCATTCCAGATGACGGTCAGCTCCACATGAAGACTACTCATCTCCATCCCATCATAGAAATACTATCACCATGGCAACCAAAGAAGGAAGGTAGAGAATATGAGAGAAGGAAAAGTCTTTAAACTGCCTTTTTATCTCCACATCCAAAACCCTTCAGACAAACACAACATCAACCACTGGCTAAACACATTTTGAATACCCACACAAACTAAAACATGCACACACTATACACACCATGCAGTGCTAAAAGATAAGATTATTTTCAATTTGCTTCTGTAACACTAGCAGCATAGAGGGTTAATGCTAAAAATCATCATTTTACGCTAAATTACAGTTTCCCTCTTTCACTGCTCAATCAAAGTACAATATTTGGAATGTGCTGTGATTATGCACACAAATCCTAAAGACGTCTTGACAAGCAGACACTGACACACACACACTTAGAGTGATGAAGATAGACAGGAAGATGGGGTGTTATTGTATCAACAGATGATCAGCATCATGACCAGCATAAAGCCTTTTTCATGCTTGCTGTCAAAGGCTTATTCAGTCAATGACTGGATCATCACTGGAGGGATATATGCACGGTAGAGACAAAGTCAGGTTCTTATTTCATCCAGCTACTGTCTAGATGAGAGACCACACTGCCTTAGTTTGAATTGAATTGTGTATGTTCATGAAAGTCACAAAGCAAAGTTTATAGAAATGGGATATCTTTATTCAGAATGTATTTGTGTGTAGGTGGGATTAAAACAAAGACACACTCCTCACCGATGTGTTTTGACACTGCAATGAAGAGCTGTTGAAGCGAAGAGCAGGAACTCTGTGCTCATTTCCTTGGATGGTTAGCAGACACTCGTACCCTCGCTGTCCAGACTGGGGCTGGGGGAGGTTCTTAGCCTCCAGGGTGATGGGCTTCACCACATTGACTGGCACCAGTATCTCTTTTGCACGCTCCAACTGAGGACACCCCTGAAAGATAAGACAAGAAAGTTGGGTCAGCATTTCAATACATAACTGTTATCAGATCAGTGGGGCAAAATTCATTTTGCACCTCAGTGTCTCATTGGAAGAATGACTAAATGTTGCAGACAAACTCAATCAGTTCCACTTCAAATCCTTCATATGTGAGAGACATAGAAAAACACGTTATGCAACAATGAATAAAGTATCATGGATAATTTAAAACAGTTAAGCATCAATGACTGTCCCTTTTGGAATCACAAAAATAATCTAAACTCATCTAAAACGACCTTTTTCTGTGCTAAAATGGCTAGTTTAGACATCTTGCTGTTATTCATTCAACCCGTTCAAAGCCCTAATGTTTTCAATGTTAAAATAACATCACACGATAAAGCAAAGCTGAATTAAGTCCATTCTGACACGAGTGATCTTTGCATGAAAAATATAAATAAAACCTGACACTGAGGTATCAGATCAGCGAATTTATACCTCAGATCAGTGACTCATCAGGCAACAGTACTTTAATTACATTCATTTAATTTTATGAGATGGCCACTTCACTGTGTGCCTTTTTAGAGTTTAGTGCTCTCATTTGCGTAGCTTTTGTTGTTGAGTATAGATGAGTTGTGCCTCTTGGATAGACAGTCCCGGGACCTCTTCACATCACTGAGTGCAGGGCCAGATCAAAAGGTACCTGTACACTTACTGTCATTATCCTCATGGGTGAGCATCAATTATATCAATAACCCAGGCCACTTGTGATAAACTGATATGAACAAGTGTTTGTTGGTTTTTACCCCCTTCTTTACTCAGATCAACTTTGAATATTCTATGTAAAGGAGATAGTTCCAAAATAAGGTTGATTCCTGCCTGTGTTAAATAAAAACAGGAATGAATGACACGGAGAGGGAGCGTATGAGTGAGCCAAGAATCACTTAGCAATTGGAGGTCTAAAATTAACAGCCAATCAATTCAGGTGTGAGTCGCTGGTTAAATATAGAGAAACTATGACTTCTCTGGGGAACAAAGAGGAGAAGGAAGAGGAAGAGGTTAGGAGAGGAGATGAGATGGACAGAAGATAAAATGACATACAAAGAGAGGTGATCAGCGGGGACAAGAGGCATGAGAAGCATTGGCGAGACAACAGGAAAGTGACAGGCAGAACGCAAAGGTGAGGGAGATGGCAAAGCAAGTAAATATAGTAAACAGAGCAGAGCAGCACTTTGCAAAATGTTACATTTTTCTGACAGAGTGGTAAATAGAGACAGCCAAATAGGCAAAATGAGAGCAAGAAACAACAAAAGAATGTAGCAAATGGAGGAGAAACACCGGTAAGCATGTGACAGGAGAAGCTTTAGCATGTCAAAGAGAGAAGAGGAAGAAGCATGAAGAGGAGAGAAGATAAGGTGAGCCTCCTCACAGATGGAGCTGGGGGGTGGGGGATGGTAGTGAAGCATGGCAGGCGTTGAACTGGGTGATAACACTTGTTTGAAGTTCATTAAAAGCCACTTGATTGGGTTAGGCTGAGTGAGTGAGTGACTGGATAGTTAGGCGGGGAGAGAGAGGGGAGCTCTCTGTGACACTATTCACAAAGTCATTATAGATAAATGACACAGAAAGAGTGTGTTCTGTGTTGGAGGTGAGGAAGGTGGTGTTGCATGTGCGTGTTTGCCGTTCCAAATCTCATTTTCCTAAGAACGAAGGGTCATATTTGGAGAATGAAAATGAGCGGGAGAGCAAAGAGAGATGCAATCCATTTTTAATCACATCTCTTCCAGTTAATACACTTGAACAATGGGGACAATAAATCTCATCTGGTTTGTGGAAATGAAGGCACGGAAAGCACCAGAGTATGACTTAACAGTGACGGAGTGGAATCTTAAAGACACAGATTAACACTGATCGTAGCATTTGATGATGAGGTGACAGGATTTCACTCACGTGTGCAGCTATGAGATGTCTGTAGACACCTTTTTTTGTTGTAAATAATAATGCAGCGCCTACATTTCACTATTTGAGTTCATCAGTTACTTCTCAAAGAAATCTGTAATTATTGGGTGTTACTTTGGTGTTGTATTGACTATACCGGTGTGTGATTTTTTTTGCCACAAAATAAACTGGAAAGGGAAAAACAAATCCTAGATACATCAAATTTCTTCTGTTTTTCCTAAGGAAGCCATTCCTGCACTGTCATTGTGCATGTATAGCTGCCTTGACAGGTGAGATGGCAAAGGACAGCATTTGCATTATGGAAATGCTCTCATTATTTTGAATAGGGCAAGAGATCATGGTGAAATGCATCTTATTCTCGGGTGATACTAACTCCAAGCAAATTACTCTTTAGATTTGAAGAAGTGCCTTTGGGATAGGCACAGCTTCACAACATTAGTAATGCAGCCCCAGAACAGCCACTGCTAGCTTTTAACTTGGCTAGAGCTGCTAATATGAGTGGAATTACTGAATGTGTTAATTATGATTAGGAAATGCTACCTACAACTGTAGAGTCGCCATCTTTATTAAAATCCCTGTGACCTTTTAAGCTAAATGTGTTCTTGATTTGATGTTTGATTATAAACAATCTTAATTAAAATGCTGTAGAGGGAATATTCCATCTGTCGTTACCATTATTATCCTGCAGATCAAAAACCACTGTCATGATTCTTTAAATTATTTATGTTTGAAACTCAGGAAGTCACATCAAAACTACATTTTCTTTGTCATACAGGTAGATTCAAGGTAACCACACAGTAATATTGTATTGTTTGCATGGCAACACGCGCACACACAGACATTCACAGATGCATAAAAAGCAAACTACAACCCTGGAATCTGATTTGAGCTGAAAACAAATATAACCAGATAGCATCTCTTGCATCATCCTCCACAGATGGAAAACATCAAAATCTCTCTTAACTGCTCCTGACAACCCATATTATTTGCACATATATTTAATCCATGCACACCGACCACATTTTTATTTTTTTAATGAGCCAAGCTACAAATACAAAATCCATCCATGTCTAATCTATGTAATTTTTTTTCTGTCATACAAACACACATTCACACTATTATACTCATAAACTAGAGTTTCCTGCCTGGTAATCTTAAAGCAGGCCTCCCTCGCCACAACAAACATTACACTCACACTACTGCACCCTGTTGACCTTCATTTCTAAAGAGGGATCAAACTGAAAAAAAACCTTAACTCTTATCATTTCTAAATTTTCTAACAGAAGAAATGGTAAAGTAAAAATACAGAAGTATATTGTCACTGTTGCTTCGACAAAAATAAAAAAATCTATGATTTAGTAAAGAATATAAAACCCTGCATGTATGCTGGTGGTAGCATGTGTTTTTCCTCCTGCTTAGCTATGATTTTGCTTTTTTCATGCACACATATGTGATTAAACACACTTGTATAACGTACTGTGTTCATTGCCAGCTCTTCCTGAGGCCAAGTGGGTTTTCATTGATTTGGACACACACGTGTATGTCCCCTAGTTGGCTACAGATGCTGATGGCATTGGCAGTAATGTTCACTGTCACTATGGAGATTTATGTGAATGTTAAGTTGATGTGATATCAGTGCCTCTATTCGCACTCCCCACCTACTCAACCCCAAACAACTGGGATGCAATGCTGATACAGCAAAACAAACCACATACTGCTAGAACGCATGAACCCTCAGAAATATGCACACTGACTATACTATGTGGACAAATGAGGTTACAATTTAACATATGCCATTTCTCGTACTGTATATCAATGATTTGAACGTTTTACTCTTTCAACTGGCTACTTCTTATTGGGATTTTTTTTTTTTTTTAAAGGAACAGGCTCTGTGATGTTTTTCTTACAACCCCCTTTAGACAACATGGTTAAGAGATTATTTCTTCTGCTTCTGAAAATTAGTGTTGGTCATATTTTTTTCAAATATGTTTAATTTCTTTGATCTTTCAAGTCCTTTACTAACATGGATATTGACTTTTATAAATCACTTATGAGTAGATGTAAAGGAGGAAATGTTTTAATATAACTTGGGTAGTAAACTTTTTTTTTCTTCTACCTTTGCTGAACAAAGACATTTTAATACGAGGTGCATACTTAAACTGTGCATGAGATGGTGTGAGCCCCAATGATAGTGTTGTAGTCAAGGATTTGAACTAAAGGGCTAGACAGAAAAATACCCGTGAGGAACATGACTCATAACCACAGTATAAGCCTGGACTTTTGAGAAACAAAGTTGGTGCCTCTTTTTTTCCTCTCCTTAAAATTATCTTTCAATCTTGTTCCCAACTTGTTTTTCTCTTCATGTATATCTCCACACAAGAAGCCTGTGTGGTTCGTCACATCTACGCACCTAGCTGACCCTTCTCATTTCTCTTGTCAACCCTCTCCCTGATTCCCTCTCCTCACCACTCTTTCCTGACTTCTTTTCTTCTTGGGGACCTACTTAGATCTGATAATTAGAGGCTGGTGGGAGGTGTGAAGGGTGGAGATAGAAAAAGTGACAGAGTAGGAAGCAGAATGGGAACTGTGAATGTAAAAGCCCTTGGCATAGTTTGGAGCTAAGGAGGGAGGGTGATAGCGAGAGAGAGAAAGACCCATAATTATAGCAGTGTAAGGTGTGAAGATGAAGAGGATCTTGAGTTTTTATACACATACTCTCCAACACACACATACACACCCTGTGGTTACCAAAAGCTTCCCAGTCGCTGTTCTATCACATCTAACAGAGCCGAGGGCAAAGACACAGTCCTGTTTTCTGTTCACCCAATCTCCCTCCCAGCTGCTTCTCCTAGTTTTTTTTTTCCCCCATCCCTATTCATTCCTCACTTTCAATTTTCCTGCCCCAACTTCAGATTTTCTCCAAAAGGAACATTACAATTCTTTTTATTATGAAAGAAACACTTCACTCAATAAATCAAATGTTAAGATTTGAGAGCACAGTAATGCTGGTAAACCTTTTGCCAGATAATCTAAAGCCCCTTATTTGAATCTATCGTTAGTTCACAAGAATTTGCTGAAAAATCACCATTGAAAGAACAACTACAGAGAAGAACGAAATTTAGTCTGTTATCTTTGATGATAAAAGACAATGCAAACTTCAATATTCACCAATTCCAAATAAAATTATCTAAGATGGGGGATTTGTTTAAAGCTGATGTAACTCTGTATGCTTCTTGTCCTATTTTAAACTGGTGTGATTTCAGATCTAAGCAATCTGACTCCAACGTTCAGGAGCATATTCATTTTCTTTATTGATCCCTTTACCTCTTTCAAAACACAGTGACTCCTCAGAGCCTGACATTGATTTGTTTATGAATCAAACCAGAGCACCTCTCTCCACAATCTGTGCCTAATAGTGGCAGCTAACAGCCATTACAGTTGGCATTTTACTTCTTTAATAAAATTATCCTGATCACTTGGTCAATACATTTTTGGTAAATAAACTCCACTGCATTGATCACCACAGCGTAGTAGAGAAGTAAATAATCCAATGACACAAGGATGCAGTGTGAGTGATGAGATATGTGCTGAGTGACATTAATATTTCTGTGTTTTGTATCTTCCTACCAGCTGCATATATATCAGGGAAAGTCTGGCAGCAGCTCAGGATATGAACACGCTGTGTTATAGACAGGAGAAGAAGAAAAGGAAATATCCTCATGTGGTTTTCATCAGACAAAGAACAGGAAGTGTCCCTAGTTTCATCACTTTCTTACAGAGAGACTATGACTGTGTCCGAATGTGCATCCTATTCCCTACATAGTGTCCTATATGGTGGTTACGCTATTTTGTAGGAATGTCCGAATGTCCAGAGAAAAAATAGTAGTGCACTCAAAATTACCCACAATGCATCTTGAAAAGTAGTGAGCATCGATGGTCACTAGACGGGGCAATATAGACCACAATGCATTGCGGGCAGGAGCTCTATTCACTTACGCAATGTCTTGCTAACGCAACTAGCGCCATTCTCCTCATCGATCTTCTCATCGCCTGTCAACGTCTTCTTATCTGATGTCATTTTCTTATTTTTACGATTATTAGTTCAATTAGTGTCAGTAAGATGATGTTAAAATTTTAAACTGTGTTAGAGGATGACTCATATATGTTACTGTTTAATCTTCATTATCTTGTTAACAGAGGCTTCGTGACGACATTATCTTGTTAACAGAGG
>JBBBVU010000025.1:16013314-16025369 GCA_037177055.1 Atherinosoma microstoma
AGAGAGAGAGAGAGAGAGAGAGAGAGAGAGAGAGAGAGAGAGAGAGAGAGAGAGAGAGAGAGAGAGAGAGAGAAAACCTCAACTTACCACAGTATTTCTTCAGGTTTTGGTTCTCAGAGCGATACATGAAAAAGTGAATCAAATATTGCTGTATGTTGTGATTGAAGTGCAACTGAATACTACTAGTAGACATCTACTTACGACTTGTGCACGCTGCAGTTGTAGAAAACAAAGCTGGTATTAACAAACGCCAGGCCTGTCTCCTTGGACTTGAGATAGAGCTGCACTATCTGGTGGTCACCTATGGCAAACAGATCATAATTATAGTCAGCAGTTTGACACAGAAATATACTTTTGAGTTGCTTTTGTTTCAGAACATTTGTTGAACTTGTTACTGATAGTTTCATTGAATTTTTCCAGCTTTCAGGACTATGCTTCAATTTACTTGCTCAAATGTCCTTCAACAGTATCTCATTAGATTTCCCATAAAAAAAAAAAAAACAGCTTGAAGCTACAGGTGATCAGCTTGTTGTGTTGGCGAACGCAGTGTCTTAAAAGGGAAGGAGACTGTAGAGTCCTTTTGTTATGTTAAGTCTCACTATTTCTGCAGCTGTACAAGAAACAAAAATTGGTGTCAACCAATTTCCCACGGGATGGACAACATTCCCTGTGAAATGTCTTTGAGAGCATCTTTGACAAGGTAAAAGGAGAAGACGATGAAACATCAACCGTGTGTGTGTGTGTAAGTGTGTATGAGCTTGCTCCTCATCTGTATTTGGTGTGTCCTTTTGTTTGGCACTAATGAAGGAGTTCATGTTTAATTCAACAGCACATCCACACATCTAACTGCTCTCTCTCCACACTACCTCTATACTTCCCTCTCTCATCCACACTATCTCTGTACACAGGTCTCTTCACTTCCTTCCACACTGTGACTCCTTCTCCTCTGTGTGTCTCTCTCCATCTCACTAACAAAGAAGGAATCATTCATCAATCATAGTAAAGCATGGCTGACACAGGATCTGTCCTAATTAGGCCACCTAAATGTTACCTTGAAGCCTGCTAACACTATCCATCCCTCCCTCTTTCTTCACTTCATCTGCTGCTCCCTCTTTTCTCTCTTTCAGCCAAACTTGGACTAATGAGTGCTAGCAGAAATGGAAGATGAAAGCCTCAGAAATGTGAAACATTTTTCTCATATGTTTACAACTGTGGGAAGCGAAAGGTAGGTAGAAAGACTGTAAACTGTGTGTGTGTGTGTGTGTGTGTGTAGGGGGGAGTGTGCGCGTGCTTGGTGTACATATTTGCACATCTATGTTTGTATGACTGCAGCATTACAAGCTTTACATGTGGCTAATATGGAAAACATTGAACAAATGTTTGATTCCCCAAAGCATGCAGAGCCTCCCTGTCAGCTGTGCATGAGCCCTATCTGTGGATTACTTTATAGTTATGATGTCATGCATTTGCACACAACAGCATATGTCTCTGAATTTTTGTTTTGGTGCACTGGATTAATAAAGGAAAATGTGAGTATCTACGTATATGAACAGCTGAGACTTCTACCACTTGTTTGGAGGGTTAAGTTCTATATCTAAATAATGTTTCTTCAATTTTATTTTTTTACAACAATTGTGGTTTTCAAATATATTTACTTTGTCATCATTTTGTACTTCCCTTGAGCAATGACTACGGTGAAACAGTCTGTGGGGTCTTTGTGATCTCAAAGGACCATTTTAGTTAACATACAGTAGTAAGAACACTAAACTGTACAGCTTGACATTCTATGTTTCTTTTGCACCATACTTGACTGCAATGCCATTACTCCCTCTGCATCATATCCATTTGAGGGAGGAAGGTAAATATATCCCAAAGCAGACTGATAGCTAATGTTCATTCAATTACTAAACATGTCCTAGGGCATTGCTTCGAGGGCTTCTGGGTTGCTGAAGGCAAAGAGAAAACAAGAATAGATGGAATGCTAGGACTAGCATGCATCAAACAAAAACAAACAAACAGATGAATTGCTGACAATAAGCTTTGTTTTCCTAATATTATGAGTTAAGTTCTCCAGATCACAAGGTCTCATGTCAGGTATACAACTACTTTATGTCTATGTTTATGATGAACCACTTAATTCACTAAATGGGAGATGCACTTGATCGTTTAGAGTGTGTTTTGATGCCATTTAGTTGCTTATTGGTTTCCTACCTTTGTCAACAATAATGCGTGGCATTTCCTTTTCAGCAGGGGAGGAGCATTTGATCCGGTTTCCTTCCACCAAGCCATTCATCTCAGCCAGGTCCTCAAAGGTACAGTTGACACCTGCTGAAAGTTCTGGCACATTATGCGCTTCCAGCACCAACTGCAGAAGGGAAAAGAAGGGAGAAGTGTGTTATGAACCCCCATCAATCTGTGTAATAATAAATACATAATACTACTTAATAAAAGTGGTCAAAATTAACTGAATTGGTGATCTGTGGACAATAAAGAAATGTAAGTACTAGAATAGATAAACAACTCTAGCATACATTTCTATGGAACAGCGGAAAGTTTTATGCAGAGCAAAAAGTCACCGGCAGAGTAGTAAATAGCCAGAGGAGCCCCTGTAAGAACGTTAAATGTTGGATTGAATACATATCCTGCCCAGAGATCCATCAACATCAGTACACTCCAATACAAAAAATGCTTTTTTTGTAAGGGTGACGTAAAACTGAAATTAGTGACATCTTCAAAAGCCATATGGAATTGGTCATCAGCTACTTCCCATAATGCTGTGTGCCAATTAAAGGGGTGTCACACTGATAATTGTAAAAACATTAAACTCAAAGTGGATGATGAGGGGTTAAAGTGGAGCAAGCCAAATGAACATAGATTTCAGAAGGTAGAGGTCATTTTAAATCCAGCCTCTACACACAGTTCACAAAACTGAATGTCCGGCCCTTTGAGTGTCATTACAAACCAACGACCCTTAAGGTCATAAAGCCTTTCAATGTTAAACCTCCAAGTGCAGTACCAGTGTGTATCTAGGAAGGAGAAAGAAAAGCTTAATGGGAAATGTAGAAAAATATATTGATAGTTTTTAATATTTTTTTCAATCACCTCTTAAAGATCACAATAACAAATATGATTATTATGAAAAATAAAACCCAAAATAGACAATTCAAAATCAAGACTTGCGAGAGCAATTCAAAAAAGTTATTCTAAATCTTTCGTAGGTTTATGAATAGCATAGAAACCCCTTCCTGTGGGTGATGACTTGAAGTCCTTGTTGCTGTCAGAGATTGACAGTGCATTTCAACAACACCTTCTGCAAGAGTGACATTACAAGAAGCTGTGCTCTCGTTGGTGCAAGATTGGTATCAGGCCTTTTTCCTCTGGGCAAGAGGAGAAAATACCTACCCAAGAGGATTTAGGTTCGTAAATGAAGCAGTGAACAAAAAAAGGGGGAGCAGAAAAGTACAGGCTTACAAGCTGCTGGACATCCAAGCAAAAGAGGGCTCTTTGGGAAATAAGGAATGCTAATTTTTCCTCTTCTTTTGAAAATGCTGTGTAAGCTCTCTCAGCACCTCAGGAAAAATGGCCTCAGGTGAAGTAGGAGAGAGAGGAAGAAAAAAAAGCTCCTTGAATAAAAAAAAGAGGAGCATGTTGAGGAAAGTAGAGTGGGGTCAAGACCAAAAATATACATACTGATGGAAAGCTGTGTCTGCAGAGGGACCTTGGTTGAAGCATTGATTTGAAGTGTAGTCAGTAGTTCACTAGTGATGTGATGCTAAAAGCTGCCTCAGCGGCAGAGAAGGGCTGACCTGCGCCGTTTTTATATTGCTGTTTAATGAAAAGAAAGCTGCAACGTGAACAGCTACGCAATATCTCGCATAAAATGGACAGTGGATGTTTCGGCTCCTATCTCTTACATTCTACCTCTCACCTTCATCGCTTGCTTTTATTTAGTTTTCCTTTTAAGGAGGGAATAGAGCCAGACCCAGAGTTTCTTCAATTATATTTGAAGTAGCCCTATATAAACGTAGCCATGGCAGTGCTGCATAAATATAAAAGAACATGGCAACAAAAACATCCACCCGACACACATGCATACACACCCACAGCCTCATGCAGTTTGTAAAACACCGGGTCCATTACTGACTATATGCACAGCTGTTATTGCTGTCAGGCCAAAAAAAAAAAAGAAAAAAAAGCCCAATGCATTCATGTATTTTTTTCTATCTTGAAATAATTGTCAATTCAAATGATATAGTAATGATATAGTTACAGTATAGATATGATGTAATTATAAACATTTCATGACTTATTTGTATTTAGAGCTCCAGTAGCTTCTGGAATAAACACATATCAACTTAAATGAGATTAAACAGAGAATTATGTCAAAGAGAAAAATTGGGTTTACAGGGACTTCAAGCAGTGGTTTTTGTCCTTGATTCTCTTAAGAATTCCTGAGCTGAATCTTTCCAAACAAACATTTAATAACATAAAGGTCATGCGGTGGCCCTGTCAGCCTGACAGAAGCTTCTGCCCAGAATTTAGCTGGATGGCAAATGTGTGCCAAAAGGTTAAACACTCAGCAACATCACACACATACTCCCATGAATATCATTAGAATGACACAGAGGCATATCTCTGACAATCAACAGCTCGTGCTTGACCCTCTGAGCAACAGAGGAGGAGAACAGTCATTCTGGCTTGACTTTATAAAATTGAAAAAGACATTCGAGCACTTTCTTAGTCTATAAGTCTCAAAGCCATTTCCAAACTATCATTTGACAGCAAATGGGAAATGAAAGGTGACATCACCTAGGGGTGGTTAATGTCAGTGGGTTATTTATATTATACACCGTTACCTGTTTATAGTAAGAGTAGAATAATATGATCATACATCGCTCATTTCTCAAACAGAAACATCTACCCAAACATTTACAGCCACTTTTTCTAATGAAAATATTAAATCCATCCATAATCTATATTTTTTGCTTCCAGGCAGAGAAATAAAACCATACATATATAAAACAGCTATAAAAGAGCTCATGTTATCCAATTTGTTGCAGAAAAACTGGGGTCACAGCTCTTTGTACACTAATCAATACATTTGAACAGTCCAAAAAAATTCAGAACATCCAAATCTGGCAGCTGTTTCAGAGTGAAATGTCCAGGAGGCAAAAGTGCCCCGGTCGGCTGCCAACACTTGTAATAAACACAGCTGAGCTACACTGCACGCTCTTAATGATGGCTGACATTTGTTTGGAGAGTATTTCACAAGTTAAGACTGGAAGTTGTGAGGTCAGGATTTGAAGGATGTATGTTGGCAGGCAGTAAAATGATCTAAAGCAGGATTAGAGAGTTAACACCGTTTACTCATTAGTACTTAGACCGTAATTGCATCGTGTTACAAATTATGCTTAAGAGTGTGATATTGTCAAACTGCCAGACAAGATTTTCTCACTTGCAGCATATTCAGTTATTCTCACTATTTAGTGTAAAGTGGCTCCACTGAAGCAAATACTTGTTTGTTGGCCAGAAGTGTTTCAATATAACAGGAAGAAAAATGTAATGAATTTCTTCTAATTAAAGTTTGACCACATTTAATCTTCTAAGTGGTACTAGGAGTATTCAATTAAAAACAAAACAAAAAAAACAATAGAAAATTAAGAAAAAAAAGTATAGAAAACTGAAAAAAATAATTAGAATAAAATCCAACTATGTGACAGGAAATGTAAGATACATTAAACACTGTGCATTTGACACTCTCTCTTTTGCTGTGTATAATCTGTGTTTTTATCCACTCACCGTGACACTGAACTGGGACACTGATATGTTGCTTGGGTGGACACTGAGACGCACACACTGCTTGATGTCTGAAGCAAAGCGCCGGGGTTCTGATGAACGCTCACATTTCTCCTTTCTGGCACACCTGAAAGAGAGAGAGGAAAAACAGAAGAAGGGGTATTATTCTTGAATACATACTCTCAAACAAATACATATAGTAACCTGATAGTGGTTTTCTCCTTTCCACCTGCTGGTATCGGGGGAAAAAGAGAATGTCCCAACTTTCTCAAACAGGTGGCATTAGAAACATTTATCATATTTCTCCTCTGGCAGCGTACCAGCTACAGCAGTGAATGAATGGAAGCCCAGTCACTGCAGGGGTGGAACCAGTTGCATTTAAAACAATGGTTGCTTTATATGTGGAAGCCTATTGGGAAAGAGGTAGGGCTAGGCTTTGTGCAGCCATCTTAATGACTGGCATTCATGGGCAATGCCAAATGCAGGTGGAGATGTGGATGCTGACGGGTGGTGGGATAGATTACTCCCCCTCTTAATACCAGACCAGGTGGTCTAATCCAGTCTATTACAGTGGCTTGGGGAGCAGGAGGGCCTGGGCCATTGTGCTGGAGGAGGAATTTACCGACTCCTGTTCCAAATGCTATCCCCTGATACACTGCAGGGTCATTCCTGTGGAAGAGTTGGAAGGTTTTAATGGGTTTCTAAGTATGAGAACTGCCATTAATTCCCATCAAACCCTTAGAGCGGAGGGTTTTCAGATTAAATATTCCAGCTGATTTGTTATAATGTGTATGCTTTTGTAAGAAATAAACCAGCCTGATTTGCAATATAAACTAATGTCTTCTCCACATACACACAACCTTTTTGTTTTCATGTAATCCCCTACTGATTTAGAAAAAAAAAAAACTGCAATTAACAACCTGGCAAATCCACAGAGTGCCCTAAAACTCCTTTAGAGAAATAAATGATTGAAAAGAAAGGAAGAGGTCATAATGAACGAGTCTATCGAGGTGGTGGTTGACGTCTGAGATGCGGCAATACTTTTTGCAGAAAGAGGCTTTTTCTCTTGAATCGGAGAGACAGAGGAAGGGCGGGTTTTGACCCGACATGAGTATTGTGAAGTTAAGCGGCCTAACGTGCCGCAAAGAAGACAGACATAAAGAAAACGAAAAGACATAATCTTTTTGAGAGAGGGAGAGAACAGGAGGAGTAGCAAAGAGTGCAGGAAAGAAAGTGGCAAGATTTAAAGGAATGCAGGCATTGTTGGCTTTCTGTAAAGCTTTCCCCACTAAGCCGGTTTGAGTAGGGGTTTAATCGCTTCAGGTTCTTTTGTGCTTTCTATCACTTGTGTCTCTGCCTTTCTTCTGATTTAATAAGACCACATCATATAAGTAGCCCTAAGGCAAAGAAAAAAAAAATCTTCCTAGAAAAATCCATAAATGCACATTTTTATCCATTCATTATTTCCTTTTAATGAACAAATGTGGTTTCTTCAATTACCACAGGTTTGATGTTTAAACACAGGGATGAGTGACATTTACAAATACTCAGACCCAAAGGTAACTTCTGAACAATGGTAAATTCTAAACATTTAGACTAAAATAAAATGGTTAAGAATGAATAAAGTGGAATTCATCTTTGATTCAAGTTTTAAAATATTTAAGATTTTTGTCCAGTTTCCTGGTGTAAAATGCTAGCTCATCATCACCATTGCGACAACTTGCACAGCTAAACAATCAGAATCGACTCATCACTGTAGTTGTTTGACTTGTATTACAGCTTAAAATCAGTCCAATATTCTTTGTAGTTTTTATTATGTCAATAAGATGTCAGATCTAAGATCTGTACTTTAAGTAAAACTAGCTATATTCATTTCATTAGGACTTTTCAAAAATGTAACTTTTTCTGTTCTGTTTTGTTGGCCCAGTGTTCCTGTCAAATGATTATTTTTTTCATTATCAGATGATAAAAATAAAATAAAATGCTGTGATGAGTAGGCTGCCTGTTACAACATTAGAGTTCTTTGTGAATATGTAACTTAGCAGTGCTGATTAAGGTTGCAGAGATTTGTATCATTTTTCACTCAGCTTACATGCAAGTTGCATATTTGAAACTTACAGCGATGAATCAAAGCAAACTACTAACAAATGTATCATTAAGTATTTGTTTTTCAGTACAAAAATGGGGGAATCATGGAATTATTAGTCTCTCTTGGAATTATTACTAGGAGTGACTTAATCACGACTGAGCCATAAATAAAAACTTTGTCAATATAGGTTTAAAACATTAAATGTATCCATCCCGCTCTCTCACACAGAAATACACACAAAGTTCCACATATTAAATATGCAATGCTGTTGATGGATTTTTGGGAAATGTTGAGATGACAACAGAAGGTAATAATGCATGTTAATATACTTAAAAAACACAGGGAGAAGAATAAGAGACACTGATAACAGCAAATTAATAATGGAGCTATGATAAATGAATACGGCATGCGGCTGCACTCACATTGGCTTTAATCAAATGTTGTCATATGAGACATAAAATGTGCGCAGATACACTTCAAGAAGCAGCCCTCATTCACTAAATGGCATTTCTCATCCAACAGTCTTTGCTGACATTAAGTAAATGATGAGCTATTAACTCTGATTCACTGGCTGTTTTCCAAGTTCCAATTTTGTGAACAACTCAGTTACATCAAAATTATAGCCCTTAACTCTGACTATTCTAAAAATTGAAAGTCGCAGCGCAAATAAAATACAAATATTACTTAATATTTTGTCTTGTACAGTGGTTTGTGCCTTTGGCTACCACCTTAGCAAGAGTCACTGAGAAAACCTGCAACAAATCCCAAGTAGCATTTTGATTCATGAGGAATGTGCTCAGGGCTGATAAATGTCTGTTGTGCCTGGCTGAGCCCTATATGAACCAGGTTTATGACATCATCTCTGTGAGATGTTAGCGACTGTAAATAATGATGGAAAGAGGAATGATGATGCAGGAAAACAACAGTGGAACAGGAGGAAGCAGGCTGAATAAGACAAGCTGCAAAGACTTGTTAATGTCAATATTGTAGCAAATCATTTCAAGTTTATTTTGTGTGTGATTTACACTGTACATTGTTTATAAGACATAATTACTTTCATGCTTTGCAGCTCACAAGTTTTATCATCTGCCGACATTTGTATTGTATCTTAAAACAGCAAGGAGAAAACAAGATATAATGAGGCAATGTTAGTAGCACGAAGTGGGCAGTAGGAGCTGGCATGGCTGGACAAAGGCCTGTTAATTAGAGGGCTTAAATCATCACAGTGCTTAAACGCTGGTTTAAAGTCGAAGATCACATTGTTTTTTGTTTTTTTGAGATGTGTAGGAAACAAACATTTTACTGAAAAACAAGGAACCACAACTGAATTACTAAAAAGGAAACAACACACAGATTAGTTCCATCTTCTACTGAGTGTGTATCTTTTACTCATTTGCCAAAGTTTTTACCACTCAGTTAAAGTAATATACATGAGATAAAAATATTATTACTAATTAATACAGCTGGTAGCATTTTGAACTAAAATGCACTGAGATGTTTTTGCATCTGTGAGACCAATATCTTTAAATGACTTCTTGTGTATCTGTGAAATCCTTTTCACTGAGTTAAGTATGCAATTATGCACAGAGTTAAGCATCCTCTTTCCTGTCGACGTGTCTGCAGTGGTAGCTTTCACTGTTTCTTCCAGATTTAAACAATGAAAAACGTCAAATTAACAAGTCCTAATGGAGAGGTCGTTCCAGGTATTAAAGTCAAATTGCTAACACATGCATTGTGCTCTGTTGATGATGGACATCTCTTAAGGGACATCACATTAAGAGCCATATTCTGATTCTTTCAGTATTTTTAGCAGATCTGGATCTTATAGACTCATGCTGATTTCCCTCATTTGTGTGCATGGAAACACGGAAATAAAGTTGTGCATGTATGTATATCAGGTAATGTGGCAGGAAACACTATTGTCCTTATAGATATGAATCAAATCACTCAAAACATACAGTAGTTTCTACCACATTATAACTTTTAGCCATTAGTATTTGACTGTGAAATAAGCTCTCCTATTCAGGAGCACAACACGGTAGTCATGGTATCACTTCAAGCTTTCCCTACAGGCGCTGTAACTTTCATCTCCTTCTCAGAGTCAGAAGGTCACAGACTTGCTGTGCAGGATGAAAACGGCAAAAGGTGGAAATGATAAACCTTACCAACAATACAGAGACTATGACTCAGCAGAGGAGGGAAGCTTCTCTTCATCTCTCTATAGTATATCCCTAAGGATGAGGAATGGCACTGCTGTGGAGGGCTTTTCACATTCATTTTAATGAGACCACTGCAATACAATGTACGGTGAAGGGTTACAGCAAGAATCTGCAGTTCAATGCAACGCCACTAAACGATACACTGTGACATAAAAACTGAGATAAAACTGAGTCATGCCATCAGAATCAAAGTTTACTGAAAAAGCTGGATTACTTTCTAGTGTTTTGTTATTTCACAAAAAATTTCGCTCTCCCACTGTTTTATGTTCATGCTACTATGAAGGTAAATGTCATTGCCTTGCCTTGCCCATGATCATGTGAAATGATGTTGAAGATATGGCAGAACACAGTATAACTGATGTAAAAGGTGAGCACCATCAAGCCAAAGCAGGGATAATTGTTTTCAATTCCCATCGATATAGTCCTTGAAAGAGAAAAAGATTGGATCGTTTGTAGTAATATGCAACAGTTCTAGCCTTTGTAAACATTCAAGAGTAAACCATTTAGTGAACCCTACAGATCAAAGCCATTAAGTTTGCAAATAGCACGCGAAAAAAAAGAAGACTAAGGCTATTTTTTTTCTTTCTTGAGAATTTGTGTCCACCGCCTCCTCATTTCATCAGAAAACACGAGCGTTGTGCACAACTGTTAGACTGACTGGCATTGACACATTGTGAGAGAGCGAGCTGAAAGGATTAGATGGACTCTGAATGAAAACTAATCTGCACTCTTGTTTCTCCCAGCCTTTGATAAGGTGACATAATTAGAGACTGTAGAGAGGGCAGAGAAGGATTTGTAGCCTTGGCAATTGTTGCTGATGAGGCTGTCATGGCCATTCAGAACTAGATAGCCTTGTGAATAACATTTAATCTAAAAAATATTCATCATCCCGTTTATTTTTACATTTAATTGACCCAGTAATCATATTATTCATAGAGAGCCAAACCATATCAACAGTCAACACTGTGATGAATAGAAATAAGTATAATTTACTGTGAGGTCTGTAGTACAAATACAATTGCAAAAGGTAACTTTAACTTTAAACAAACGGCAATTTTTATGCTTGGTTTATTCACACACAAGGACAACAGAGAAAGATTAAAGCTGTGAAGTTTGCAGCTCAATAACTGCTAAAATCAGTATCAAATTTATTCATTTGATATTTAGAAGGCACAGGGTCACAGAAAAATTCCACTGGTGTCTCTCAAATACAGCAGAGTATCTGTGAGGCGCAGGTTGCAGGTCTCAGGGGAGCAGAGGAAAGGATTATACTAAAGAGAGGGTGCAGCTGTATGTGACCATGTGAGACTTTGCGTGTAATGCATATCTAATGCAAGGCGAGGAGAAGGTCAAACAGGCTGAGAAATGAAAGCTATCAAATTGTCGCAAAGCTGCAGTCCAGCCATCCTCAGCTCTATCAAATACCTTTGTCAGGAAAACATGCACATTAGTAGATAACAGCTGATACAGTACACACAGGCTGTCTGCCTGTGTGTACTGTAAGGAGGAATATTTGTGTATAAACAACACACAAAATGAATATACAAATTCTAATACATGAGAAAAAAATCCCTTCAGCAAAAGTACATGACCTTTGAAACTATGTGTTGTGTTACACATGGGGTTTGAATCTTTACACTTTTTGTAGTAAATCAATGTACAACAAATAGGCGCTCTCTAGTCCAGCTGAAACCCAATTACCATACTACCCATGCATCATCACACACTACATAGAATCCTATACATACTAATAGCCACAGGCTGTATAAGTTACTGTGAAGCAGGAGCTGTGTCACACACATTCAGTCATATGACACATTGGCATTCAGGCTGGCTACATTTCTCTCACATGCATGTGACCATTCACATAAATGCAGCAGCACACACACACACACACACACACACACACACACACACACACACACACACACACACACACACACACACACAC
>JBBBVU010000025.1:16025469-16057726 GCA_037177055.1 Atherinosoma microstoma
CACACACACACACACACACACACACACACACACACACACACACACACACACACACACACACACACACACACACAGTTGGTGTGCCTCCTGCTATCATTAAGAGTGGTGGTCCACAGAAATCTGCATGAAGGAGCTGGTAGGAGAGTCATTACTTGGCCCACTGGCCATGACCCTGTTATGCCAAGGTTGTGTGGACATACACAAACACACACAAATTAACTCTCTCACTCAAAATCTATTTCTCGTGAGACCATACCTGAAGGCACAAATATTGCGGGGCTGCCCCCGGGTCTGGAAATTTCTGTGCTACTGCACCTTCCTCTTGCATATCACCAATGCAATAACACCAGCTGAGCAAAAATTATAGCGTAATGCTGCTGTTGACGCTCTGCAAAGCAATCTGTGATAAAATCATTTGTAATGTCCACATCGAGAAAGATTTTAAAGCTAATACACAAATGCTTGAATGAAATGAAAGCCATAAGCATTGACTATTTCCAACACAAATCGTATATTTCAATCTTGCTTAAACACAGTCGTGCTTAGATAGAACTAGCTGGTGATTGTTAACATCAATATGGGCCTCAGGGCATTGAGTTTTGCTACTGTTTTTCTGCAGCATGACTTGTACTGCCATACAATCTTAACAGACTTCAAAGACCAGACCACAACTTTCTTTACTCCTCACTTTGACACACACACACACACAGAAAGTCCCTCTGGCAGAAGTAACCAATGGTGGCACACTGTGGTGTTTATCTAGCATCTGCGGTGTTGCTGCTGTCACTGAAAACATCACTAAGTTCACTATAACAGCTTTGTCTGTCTCAAAAGTGTTTTAAGATGACATTTTCTAGGAATTCCTTGAATTGTTGAATCATTTTGAAACAATATATTTTCAACATACATCTTTACAATCGTGTACTGAATCTTTTATTGTATTCACTGTAAGTTGTCAAAATTTTAACTCATGCAACAACAGCTTTGATGGGTTAAAACAGATCAATTTAAATGCTAATATGTGAACATCTAGGACCGACAGTAAAAACTCATTGTTGCAGTGAAATTACAACATTTTCTTTATAATTTGAGCCTGTTCCCACTCTGACAGCATCGAAATTTCCTCAAGATAGGGTAAGACTTCAGAGTCAATTGTCAAGATACTGGGTAAATGTTGTGAAATTGTGTATTTCAACATCAGTATACAATTTACTGGAGTCAGTTCAAAGCATTATAAAACCAAACTAGAATCCTTTCCTAAACCTAAACTAATAGCTTTAGTGCGTGAAATGAAGATGTTTTCATCTGTCTCTCAGTTAGCATTCAAGAAAGACACCAGCGTGTTTGCTCTCTGTAGCTAGTATAGTCACCAAAACCAAAGGAAACTATGTGCATCTTACTGCAATAATTCCTGGGATACCAGCAGTATTTGGGAGGAGGGCGGGTTGGGTGTTTGCAAATTGAAGTCCCCTGTTTCACGACGTTTTCATAATGGAACCTGGAGGTGACAGCACAGGGATGTTTCCTGAACGGGGTCTCAAAAGTGCACTTGGCTTTTATCTTTATATTGTGTTATGATCCTGCATGTGTGCAGCGTAGACAGCCGCATACGATTGTATTGATCCAGACAGTCAATATCCAGCCCATGGAGTTAAGGTGTGTTTATTCACAGCCACGAGGCAGCTTCTAACTCTGAATGAAGAGACACTGAAAACTACTTAATCATTTTCTGGGGCTAAGAAAAGGACACTTGGAGGTCTGTGAAATACTTGTATCTGTGTGAATACTGTGCATAACACCCAATACTAATTATCTTTCCCCCTCTTTGTTTGCCCTGTTTCTTACATGAAAATAGAAATTTTGCAAAGTGGTACATGTCTAGCCAGATTTGAAATAGTGCTAGACTAGTGATTATTTTGTTAGAGAGACACTGTATTTTATTCCCAAATTTGCAAAGCCCTTTACAGACCTCAACTACCATCTGATACTGATGCTTAAGTCCATGTATGACAGAAGGCTAAAGAAATCATTAAACATGGCATTTAAATACAGCTCCAACTGTCCAGATTATGATACCAGCAGATGAGCACATTGATGCTGCTCATCTGCAAGTAATCTCAGTGACAATGCTATCAGACATTATTACTGAAATATCAACAGGGATTAGGGTTGGATTATACAATATGGTTATGTTCTTATTATGCCAGTGTTGCCATGGCAACATCTATGCAATTGCACAAACAAGGTGACATTCCTGATTACCTTTTCCCAGAGAGGCTCTCTGTCATAGTCAAGATGGGAGATATATATGTGCAAGTGTGTTTACCCTCCCATCCTCAACTGGAGTATCTCCTATTAATTCACGCTCTTCACTGAAAGATTTCTAATCCTCCCCATCTCTTTGGCTACAAATTTATCTGGCCTCTTATTCTCTCCGATCACTCTCAACCCTCTCACTTGGAAAACCTCACCATAGCGCTTCGCTTTGACTGTCACCACATCTCTCATTCATCGGCTCTGTCTCAAGTCGGTTCGGTTCACGCTCTGCCGGACAAAAGCGAGACGACTGCCCCACTGTGTGTGTGGATGTCCAATTTCCAGTGCCTGCACTTCTTTGTGTGTGTTGGAGTGACAATAGGTGACAGTGAGCAATGGCCCTGACTTAAAAGTGGGTGTGCAGCTGTTGGGTGTCCTTGTGGATGTGTGGCGTATTGGTGAGAGTGTGTGTGTGTGTGTGTGTGTGTGTGTCTTCACACTATGATGGTGACAGTTGAGAGGGAACTAGGACGCGAAGCAGTCTGTTCCATCCTGATGCCCCTGTCACTTCTTGGCCTTGTTCCCTTCTCTCAACTTTCCTTAAGACCCACCAGGAGGTGGATGGCGAGGGCAAGGAGTGAAACTAGTCGCCCATACACATGGGGATAGCCAGCCTCCCCTGGGCACAGACATCAGAGCAATGCCAGAGATCCAAGAATCTCAAGATCAAAGCAACAAGTTTGAATAAATTCAACTTCCTGAATAGGCCAACTCACCTATAGGAATACTCAAAACCAAATCAGGTATTCATACCTTGGGAATACTTTAAGAAGTGTATTGACAAGGTTGCACCAAATTTTAAGTAGTTTATGTAGCAATTGAAAAGTGCTCTAAAATAAAATCAGCAAAATAAGATCAGCAATAATGTGCAAATCCAGGTCTTTGATTCTTATGAAAAATATCAAATAGAGGGGAAATTTCAACATGGGTGAAGATATTACCTGGAACATGTATCTAAGATGAGATTGAAGTCCAGAGTTAAAAAAGTCAACACATGATACTCACATATCAAAAAGATAAAAAGCCTGTGACTTGCAAACCAACCTCTTGATAGGGATCCCACTTCTGACAGAATATGCACTCATGACTCAACTGTTCAGAGGTAAGCTAGTAATATACAAAATGGTAACCACTGTTAAGTTTAAAGGTTACCCTGTATTACATATGAACTATGCATCACCAATAGTTACAGTTCTGTTTTCATATACTTGTTGCTGGGGGTGTTGATTGAGCTTTTCTTAGTTTGTCTTCTTAAAGGTGCTTCTGATGATTCACTGTTCTGTTTTCTTACCAAGGTCGTATGATGTTTTCTAGTGAGTTTCTTTACACGTGCAGGGTTATACAGATTCATTGTACAGTTGTTGCATTTGCCTTCTATCTTTTCTAACTTTATCCCCTTTTTCTTCTCACTTTGTCCTATTTTCTCTTTTCTCCCTGTTCTCCCTGTCAGATCCAGCATTAACATGACTCAGCAATAACCAAAATAATGACCAATACTATTAAGAGCCCTACATCCATAAACCTTAATTTCCTTTATATCCATTAAGCTCTGGTTAGTAAAGCAAATTTATCCGGCACAACAAAACAGCCAGACTATTGTTTTGCCTGCTATGATGCTGGATAGGACGTGGTAAAAAAGACAAAAAAAAGGTTTAAATGTTAACTGCGTATAAAAAGCATCACCCACCACCTTTTCTTCAAAGGCGGCTTACCTTTTAAAATCGATCCTTTTTGATTCGCCGAAATCTTTCTTTTTGTACACAATGAACAATGTCTGTCCCTGACGTTGATACATTTCATGGCACTTAAAGCGGTTTCCTGTGGGAGGGTAGTGCCCACTGCAAAGAAACACACCGAGTTCTTGGTTACGCACCAATTGTGGCACTACAGTTTAATTAGTATTACTATGGCATACCACAGTAATGAGCAAACTAAGGGTAACGGCTGGTTGTGAACACAGCGACAGGTAGTGCTGGTGCAGAATTAATGTGATCGAGATGGGGGGGATGGTGGGTGGTAGAGGAAAGGATGTGCCAATTAACTTCTCCCACCGAAAAGGTTATGTGTTTGACAGCACTTCAGATGGCTCCAGAATACAAAGACTTGAGAGGACAAGAAGCTTGCAGCATGACTTGCAAATTTTTAATCAGCCATTTTGTGTGTTTTTAAAATATTTCCCAAACTTTTGCATCAGGCTATTATGCATGGATTCGAGTTCGATGAGTATTTCTATGGCATGATATGGTACACAGTGAGCATGAGCTTCCTGCTTTTCTGTTCAATCTAGTTTAAACAGAGTTACACCAAAAGAATTTGTTAGTGGTTGACATGCAAAATCTACAGTCAGATTACAAATCCAAACCTATAACGTATGTAGGAACACGGCTATCATCTGAGTCCAGTGATTTATAAGGATGTCCCTGTAGAGCACGGTTTACTTGTTAAACTATTGATTGTATCGACATAACTTAACCAGTGAAGTAAGAGAAGGCATTTGCCTGCAGCTACTGGCACAGACGACTTTACTGTTCCTATTCCACTTGAGGGAGGAAGGATCAATACTTTTGAGTGTTTGGAGGAGAGAGGAAAAGAGTTACAAGGAGTGGGAGAGGCATGCTGTTTATGGGCGGATGAATCTTAGTACAAAATGTACTGGTGTATGACAACCAGAACACAGATGCAAAAGCAAAAATGGAATAAAATGTCCAAAAACAGGCAGGGAAACTGATGTCTAAATAAAAAAAGATGAAGACCTGAGTGAAATATGGATGTAGAAATAATGCATACACATGTGCACAAGCAAAAACATGGTGGATGATAAGCCTGTTGGAGATGGAGTGTGATTTGACTGATAGCGAACGGAGGAAGAGGATAGGATTAGAATAAAAATTAAAGGAGTGAGAAAAAGTGAGAAAGTATAGTTACTGCAGCCAAAAGCAGAGACTCAGATATGTCAAACCAATTATTAATATGAATATATGAAACATTAGCAGCACTTGTTCAAATTTGACACAGATATCACAGAGTAATGTGATATTCCCAAATCCATGCCAAATTTGATGGCAATCATTTTGAGAAAAAATAAAAAATCTCCAAATATGGTCTCCAATCTGGCTGGCTGTCATGCACTACAGGCGTCTTGACAGCCTAGTTAACCACTTACAAAAATGACAGCTGACAGACTGGCATTACAGGAGGTAACATAACCACAACATGGCTGGAGCATTTCTGGTATATTGGCTCTCTGCAGGAGTGCCATTGCCTTTCTTGGAGGGGGTGAAGTGTGGATGGAAGTCACAGAAAAAGTAACACACCATATCAGAAAAGCCCCATACTGTAAACAAAAACAGTCAGACATGAAACCCATGGGTTTTGTTGGATGGATTTTAACCTTCATTGATTAAATGAAGAGTAACTTAAGCAAATGCTATTTGAAGGGATTCATAAAAGCCATTTTTAGTCATTTTAGCCATCTGTAAAATATATAAAACTGAAATACATAAGTTTGCATGAATTAAGTATGAATGCATTTATGATTGCTATCATACATCTACCAACAATAGGCATCCTGTCAATAGGTAATCTTCTGAGAGTCCTACCAGTGGAGTTGCCCTGATTGACATCCAATGTCAGTGGTAAACGAGTGAATAGAAAGTGATGAAATGATAAGCTGATATGAGTCGAAAATGTTCTTTTCACCTGCCGAGCTAGATAGGCATTAGCATAAGTTGTACATCTCAGCAGATGACAGCATGAGCAGGCCAAGACAGTTTTGTTGACAGGTAAGCCTCTAGGTTTACCTGAATGGTGTCAGGGCTCACTGCAGGAGCTGAGGGTCTGATGCAAATTTTCCTTGAGGGTTTGGAAATATACATACAGGATTTCCAGTTGATAAGATCAACACAAGCATATGTCATTACAAAACCCCATGCACACATTCAAAGTCAAACTCTTGTGTAATGACTAAAGAGATTGAAGGTCCTTTGAAATAAACCTGCAGTGTTTGTCAAGGACAATGTGACTGCTATCAGAGAAGCAGAAGCACATAAACACACAAACAGGTGCACCATCCATTCCTGTTGATTTCCTCTCCTGTAATATTGATTGCCTTTCTCCTCTTGCCCTGGTGTTCTCTCTAACAGCTCCTCTCACCGATCCATAGAGTAAATAAAGGCAATGCTGATAGAGGAAGGAGAGAGTGTGGATGTATTTGTGTGTGTGAGTGTGAGAGAGAGAGCGAGAGAATGAGAGATAGAGAGAGAGAGAATGAGAGACAATGAAAGAAAGAGAGTGAGCATGCAATTCTGTTTTTTTTCCTCAGAGCAGCGAGGTGATTTCAAGGTTGATTGGAACAACAAACTATCTGAAGGAGCACTTTTGAAGAGGAACTGCTTTCTGCTCTTCCTCAAAACACTCTTCCCTCCAGCACAAAGTTAAATGTGGGTGGAAGTGAGAGTTCTTTATTATGTTTTTTTATTATTAAAGGTGCATTGTATTGTTTAATCTTTTTGTCTTTAATCTTTATTATGCCACGAAAAGTATTTAACGAAATAGATCTGAAAGCAAAAAACATTTGTATTATAAATCATTATACATGTTATGTGCTGTCCTTTTCCATCCTCTGCACTACTGACTGTTCCTCTGGACTTGGCATCAAATTGCTCTAGTTCACTCCGGGAGCTCATTCATCCGTTTTTATTTTGGCTATATATTATAATTTCACAATCTTTTCAGGCTGTGACAGAGTAGGACCCCTGGACAATCACAGATGGAATGATTATGTGCTTCACCCGAGATTCATTAATCACAGCTGTATAAAACAGAAAAGAACAAAACAAAACAAAAAAAAAAGGCAGTGTGCACGTTGATGGTAAAGTATTGGAAGCTTTAACCTTCCTGCTGCGATGTAGTTGAAATTAATGCGACTGGACGATATTTCCAGCAAATGTCTGACAGGTTTCTTGTTGAGCGTGCTGTTGTTTGAATGCAGATCAGTTTTAAAGAGCAAATAAAGTCAAATTTTTCCTATATCATAGTTTGTTTTCAGATCGGATTTCACCAATTGTACCTTGCTTTTTCATTTAATGAAAGTTTTCATACCAATCCTTACACTTCCTTTGATTGAAAATCTATCAGCTTTGCCATCTAAGTGTGTTTTTATCATCTAGTCACTCTCCATTGTTTGATATTATCAAGAGGTCAAATTAACAGGTTTAAGCAGAACATAGAAGATCTATGCTATGCATTTGCATCTTTGAGACTTGCATGATCTGGCATCAGAACAGAGTTTCCACAATCTGACCTATTAAATTCAATATGTAATCAAATTGATAAAGAAGACTAGACACTTGCCTGCATTTTGCTTTGCTTTGTGACAGGTCAACCATTTTCAATTGACTTTAACACAAGTAAACATTTTTTACATAATTATAAAAGCAATGTGTCATTGTTTTGTCATTTCAGTAAATTCAGACTAAAATAAAATAAATTAAAAAACAGACTGAACACCACAATGTGTGCAATAAGAAAAGTGGACTTGACTATAAAGAGGTAAAACAGGAACTTTTACAGGAATTTGACTTTAGGAAAATTAAGGGTGGATAAAATGTAGATCATAGACCCCAAAAATGAAATGGTTAACAAAACAAGGTATGATGATGAGCAGGTGTACAGAAGTGAGCTGGGACAAGGAGTCATGTCTGCACTGTGGTGGAGGTGGTGCTCAGGGGGGGTTTCTGTTACACTAAGACCCTGTTAAGTATTCACAAGGCTTGAAAGCAGCTAGAAGGAGGGATTGTTAGGAAAGTAAACCTGTGGTCGATCAATCTTACTGGGCTGTGCATTTTACACACGCTCATAAGTCCCTGTGCCAGAAGGTCATTCAACTGCCAGGATGCATGAGAACTGTGCAGTTGTGCACACACACATGCACACACGTGAACACATCACAGCCGTAATCTCTTCTCCTGCCCTTGTGATGGTCAAACATCTTGCCATCTGAGATCAACTAAGATGGCTACTTTTTCTCTTGGTCTCTTGGCCCTATTCTTGGTTTGGTGACTTGACACCAACTCTCTAGGAAAAAGGCTTTGTGTAGGAGTATGCTTGCCCTTGAGTGTATGTGTGCCAAGACAGAGGGAAGCCAGTTCTATCAAGCTAAGTGTGACAGGCCAATCTGTGACTACCCATTTGATCTGACTGTAAAAGTGTTGAGAGTGATAATATGTATAATATATATACGCACATGCATTTAGAAAAACACACTCCCATGCTTTATATCCATTTGCAGTAACACATATTTAAAAAACTGTTTTAAACTGGAAGTGCAGCACAGTTTTTAATGGGAGTTAATTTGTTTATCTTTCTTTTCTGCTAGAATAAATCTTCGTCTTAACCTTTACCTCCATCTACTCTCTTCTAGTCTCCTTTCCCAACTCCTTCCCCTTGTCATTGTCCCGTTTCTCTCCTCCTCTCACTCTGTCCATCTTTCTGGGTTTCAGCATGTTCCTCTCAAGCTGCTTCTCTGCCCTCGTCATCTCCTCCCAGGGCCAGTAGGGATATAGGTGCTAAATGTACCAAGTCTCACTCACACACAGAGACGTATGCACACACACTGACCTAGAGCCAGCACCAACATAAGAATCCAATTTTCAATTTACAGTAAAGTGGGAAATCTCACTGCCCCTAGCAAACACCATTTCCCTGTCCAATCTTTAAGGACAAGGTTTGACAGCAGCCGGGGTGCTTGTGAATTTGCACACATCTAGGTGTGTGTGCTTTTGTGTTTCATGGAGAAAATGACCAAGCCAAAAAACTACAACATGTTAGTGGGGCCCAGTGAGTCCATTGCGGTTAATGAGCTCATCCCTGAGATCTTATTCAACAGTTTTGTACAATAACAGGGGCTATCACTCTCCTTGTGTCAACTCCTAAAGGTTGGAGTTCTGCCTATCAGAAATTTGGCAGTGCCCACCAGTGCCCACGCCCTCACCAGGATTTTTCTTTCAGGGCTGCTACACAATGCCAGTGGTTTGGTTTGGTAATGGATCTAAGGGGTGGCTGGCACAAGGCCGAGCCCCAGGAAAGTAATCTGAGACTTGGCCTGGGTTGACTAGAGGTGTGCCTGAATGCTTAAAGGCTGCAGGGGATGGAGTTCTGGGCATGTCTCCAAGCATCATTGCGGTGGGGGATGCTAACAACCCAAACACAGCATCCTTTTAGATGACTTCATGCTATGATGGGTTGGTATATAAATGGAAAGAACAAAGAAAATCCAGCATTTTATGCATCCAGAGTGAAGACGGTTCTAGTAGAACTTACATGTTGTGCAGGACACACCAGCCACAGTGGGGATCTCCTGATCCAAGACATTCACTGCAGGTTGTATACTGAACACAGGCCTCCACTGGCACCCTCGACAGCTGCAAAGAGATATACAATAAGATTAAAACACAGTGGACACTCAAAATATGAAAGAAATACATTGTTTTGTAAAGTCTTGGCAGAAATTCAAACTAACTGGACAAATAATTAACTTGATTCGGAAAATCGTCTTAGTTGAATAATAATTCATGAAATCTTCCTCAGTTCAAGTGTGAAAGCATAAATAAGCCCAAGGTTGGTGGAATCGGATCTCCAATAATTTATTAGGTAAAAAAATATTTCTATCATTGTAATGTGGTGGAAAATAGGCACGTGGAGGCCGACATAAGAGTGAGATAGGAGGTGGAGCTAGGGGGACAATATTATCAAAGATCAGGGGCGGAAGTTTCACTTCTTCCCAGCCATCTGCCCCAGCAGTGGTGTGTAACTGAGCTGTCTGAATTCTGTTACGCAATAAAATATTACTCTTAAGCATCAGTATGCATCCTGCTTCTATAAGGTATAATATAATCAGAGTAATTCGGCATCATCCACGGACGGGATCGTCGCAGCCGGACGCCGACGGGGCTCCCGACCCCCGCTGGGGAGAGAGACGGATCCCCAGACCAACAGCTGAACGCAACCTTCTGTGACAAATTGCATATCGATCCACAACAGTAATTTTTACTCAAACCAGAACATATACCCTATTGCAGCATTTTTGTTTGCCCAACATTCTTCAATGTTTGAATCTTGAACTGTTTAATATGTGATTTAGATCATCACATCATCGCAGATGTCAAGTGAGGTTGCAATCTCCTGTTTCCTTGTCGACTGATGTAACAGGCAGGAAATAATTTCAGCAAAATGAGAAAGTCTGGTTTCAAGCAGCATTTAGAATTATCTGCAAAAACAAACCAACCAAACTACTTTAACTCATTGGCTGCTAAAGACGTCTTTTGACATCCTTTCAAATCCGATCGTTCACTGCCAAAGATGGCAAAAGACGTCTTTAGCGGTTTTTAACAGAGGGCAGGGGCTGCGGGACACTGGCGAAGCAAAGTATGTGTTGCTGTGCTTCGGTGAAGGAGAATGTCATGATTGATGAAAGACACTTTCAATGCTGGCAGCCAATGAGTTAATATGCTAATTATTTTGTATCATGGCTGATTTTTATGATGATATTATTGCTTGACAGTTTTCATCTTTCTCCAATCCAGCTGCCCCCAGAGGGAAGGGGGGGGGGACTTGGCCACTTGGGAGTGGCACTCCATCTATGATGATATATAGCCTCATCAATTCAAAGTGGCATTGACTGGCACTGATTGGCGTGGGCCTCAAGTGACCAAGACTAAGGGGCAAAAGTGAGGTGAATCTCAGCTGTCCCCCTACTCTTGTCACCATGGTAACAGTAGGGCGCAAAAATAAGTGCTGCTGTCACTTTTGATTAATGAGCCGTCATCGGTGGATGACCGCTGTCACTCACACTGCTCCCTGACAGCCATGATAGAGAGGCGACATCACTGCGGGGCTGATGTGATGGGGGTAAGAGAATATGAAGGGTTTGTGTATGTCTCTGTGTATGTGTAGGAATTTAGAAGATTTAGCTTTCTGATTGAGTTTAAATTACCTTCTCAACTTGTTTCTATGCCTTTACAGTATGAAATATATATGAATGCATGAAATATTTAGGGACACTGGCTGTTCGAATGGACAGATATTCATGTCCCATATCAGCAAATTATACCTTGATGTTGATGCACCATCTACAATATGTTCTGTGGATCTTACTTTTTTGGATACTTTTGATATGAATTAAATAAAAAGATGTCTTTGCAGTATGATTTACTGACAACATTCCATTTTTGAGTTTATAAAAAAGGACCATAACTAAGCCATGCGGTGCAGGACATGACAGAACATAACAAGAGATCACATATGCCACTGCCTGCTGGTATCTCTGAAGCCCAGCCTGGCACCAACGGTGGTTCTCTCTGTTGGACTCACACAGCACATCTCTGCCTGATAGTGTCCCTCTCAAATAACACACACAAACACGAAGTCACGTTTGCATACACTCACTATGGAAGTTATATTTCAATGCATGAACACATACATGCACATAAAACAGAGATGCACATATCTTATTGAAGACTGAAACACCTGCAGTATGCTGGTACATTAAAAACAAACCACTATATGATCCTGTTCTCAACTCAGAAATTCATGTGTTTTATGTGTACTTCTGTGAGTACTATAAATAAGATACTCAAATGATGTACACACACTACAGATTCACACACAGCTGATGAATTCAGAAGGCATATCTGCTTGTCAAAGTCAAGAGGAATCGTGCATGCTATTACAGATTAGAGACAATGCAGGTGCATCTGTGTGTTAAGCTTTTGTGTGTGCTTTGGGGGGAAAAAAGGCTGGCATGTTTTGCCCTCCCTACTGTGTGGAGGCATATTTGCATTAGGTAGATAAAGGGAATGAGTTTGAGATGGAATCAGGGAGATAGTGGAGCGACGGTGTGTGCACATGATCAAACTCAACACTGATCCACATTGCATGATGCATCTCACAAGATAAATCCCTCTACTTTCTGTCACTCTTCCTCAGGCCTCTACCTCCTTCCAACATCCACCACTGCCAGCAAAACAACCCCTTCGTCACTATGTTGATAGTGTATGAAACTACAAATTCCCTATATCTATGCTTGTGCGCGCATGTCATCTACGGAGCCATGTCACCACATCGTGTGGTTTGTCACCTTGTGATCTGCCATAAAAGCTAAGCACCCAGACAGAACTGTACCAAGCGATGCTGCTATATCTGTACGCTTTATAATTTAACACTTCATCAGTGGCAGATATGCTGGCAGACACACAACACCCATGAAAACACACAGAGAATTAAACTATAGAATGGAAGACATCTCCTGATGCCTATCGAAGCCTCAGATGCCTGCATCTGGGAAGATGGTTTGGTCAACAGATAAAACACATGCAAGCAAAGACAGACACACATCACATTCAGAGCCCTGCCGAAGCAATGGGTGCCAATAGGAGTCCTCTGTTCCAGAGCACAGATCCTGATATGATTCATACTCCCTCCGTTTCTGTCTGTCTGTCTCTGTCACTCAGATGCTCTGAGGTGTGTAAGATCATACATTCATCATCTCTCCAGAGCCTTGGTTCTCTATCCAGCACACACACACACACACACTTTAGCGGGCAACACTTTTGTCTCCTCTTTTATCACAAAATTGAGGGATTTGGTGGCTAAACGACCCAATGCACCTCTTGTCCCCCTCATCTTGGTATCAAATTCATTTCATGCTATCTTCTTTGTGGGCTTTGCCACCAAGGAGACCATTACAGCTCACTGTCTCTTCACTATGACTGCGCTATCATATCAGCAGGGATAAATACAAAGGATGGGTGCATAGCATTTATAATTCCCTCCTGTTTCAGGTGAGTAAATGACAGCCATTACACCCAGCACTTTCCCTCCTCTCACAATAGGTAGAGATGGAGGCTGCTGAATATAATCATGCTTTTAAAAGAGGCAGAGATTACAGAGGTACTTGATGCCTTAATGTGTGGGGAGAAAGATGAAGACGCACTTGATCGTTTGCTGTGGTGGCACAATGGTATCAAAATATATATATACTGTATGTGTGTGCATTGCAGATGAATGTCAAGGGTAGAAAGGAAGAAAGAGTTGGTGTTTTCCACATTTTCATTTAAATAACTTAATCAGAGTGTATGATAAAGACTGACTTTGTTTCTTTTCCTTTATCCTTTTTCTCTCCGTCTCCCCCTCTCCTTACATAATGCCAGGGGCATTCAAGTCGACCTACGCTGGGAAAATGATCATTTATTAAATCTGCACACTTTTATTATCAACTAATTCCACTGCCTCATCTCTATTCCTCTCTTTATCCTACTCTTCTCATGCCCCCCTCCACTTGTAATTAAACAGAGATTCCACCTGCAGCCAAAGCACTCCAAATGCACACAGAGAAATAACAGTGATAGCCCATCCTAATTTACAGCCTGTGGGGCACACAGAGCTCCTCTTATCTTTTCTCTTGTAACCTCAGGCTAACTTCATCTTTTCTCTTCTCCTCTAATGTGAGTTTGTTCATTAGTTCAGCACAATGTTGGCAGCCCATCCTGACTACTGGCCAGGAAACAGAAATTAGTGAGGAGGGGAAAAATAAATCTGGATAAATGTATGAAATATAGTGTAATTTTGTCACGTTTAACAAGCAAATTGGAAGTTAAATGTGCTGTGCATATTATAGTGATAGCAAACTGAGTTATGACTGCAAGGTAATCAGCCACTCTCATTAGCAAATCACCAATATTATTTCTATCATGATGTCTATATTTCTTAAATGCTTAATATTCTTGTTTAAGTTCTACAAAGATAATGAAGTCCCTCTAACCAGAGCACTGTGCTTATCTGTTACAAGTGGCAAAACAACAACCTGTTTCTTTTCAGCGTCGCCTCTCAAATTGAAGCTTCTTTCTAAAAAAAAAAAGATCAAATCACTCATTTATTCTTTTATTCAGCAACATTGATTGACTGTCTTGCTTCTTCTTTCTGGTTCTGTGTCCCACCTCTCTGTGCTCCACCTGAATGGAGGAGAGATTGACGTGGGAGTCAAATGAACCGAGGGACACATCAACCAGTCAATGCCTCGTCACAGCTGACGCACTGCTCAATCAGTCAACCACCAACTGATGGTGTTATATCATAAACTGAGTTAACAGAGCAGGCTAGTGGCTGCCAGTGCAATATTGTTTTGATTTGACATTTCAGAGGTTAAATGACGGAGCCATCCATTGCACTGTCAGGACTGTCAGTGCAAGACAAATGACTTGGAAATAATCAATCATTTTCACTTATCCTTCCATTCCGAAGAGGAAAAGATTTGCATACACAACTACTAAAATGCTATTAAACAAGCTTGAGGCAGTTTACAGATTAGAATTTGAACCCTCCTCTGCTTTATCTTTACCAAATAAGCAACCAAAACCTGAAGCATGCCAAACTCAGTACTAATCATATTGTAGAACTTGCACTAGCATCATGCTAATTTTGTACTATTACAATATCAGTCCTCAGTGTAAGAGCCATACTGAGCACATGATTGTGAAGCTCTCCCGTTGGCACACAATAAGTATGGACATGCAGTGTCTAATTCTGAACAGCCTGCATCATCTTGCCCTGGGGTATGGCTTGGGTTAAAATAAGGCCTGTATCACACACAGAGTGCACAGCTTGGACTTGCCATGATGCTGTAAAAAGATGGTGAGTGTTAACTCACATGAATGACAAATTGAAATAAAATATCTGTCTACTATCGAGTATATTTGGGGTAACAGATGGATAAATACAAAAATAGATGGATAAATACATGTACATTGAGCCAGGGAGTGTACGGAAGGGAGGGAGAGAAAGGTAAAGCTTCAAAAGGAACTTTGGATCAGTCAGGAGTTCACACCGAGCTCGTCTCGCACCTTTCTGTTGACATTTTTCAGAAGCATATCAGGATGAAATTCCTGTTACGAATCAGCTCTGTTCACTTGCCTTGTTAGGCCACAACAAGCCTGCAGCTAATCTACTCCACAACACAATATGCACATCTGAACACCTTCATAACTCACAGCCACACACTAGTGGGGTGAGGAAGCCGCACTCTGAAGGGTGCAGTAAAAACATTTCCACTGATAGAAATTAAAGGATGCTGGTATTAAACATCTTGAATGAGATATGACAACATGATGCTTCTACAAATTGGCTTGTCGGATTTCCCTTGAGGGGACTTCCCTTGACTTTGAACGATCTCACCCCACCGTAGTACACATTTTCAATAATTCACACTTACAGATCTACATTTACCACAGTGAATATAAATTATTTAGTACAATGAATGTGCCGGTTGCAGCACTTTCTGGCAACAGTTTATGTGCTGAATGTACAGTCTTGGTATATGGTGAAAAAAAACTACGGAGGCAATGAAGCCATGTCAGAACATGCCAGATAAAATCTAACCATTGACTCAGTGGACAGGGCCTGACAGGATATGTTCATGGGCTTGCTGGGTTGCTGCAGGGTAATGGCATGGCTCTGTGAACACTAAAGGATGGATTGGATGACTAAGACACAACAAACAGCTTGAATAGCTCCCAAAAGCCCTCAAACTCATGTCCAGCCTCAGCACAGCCAGATGCTGAAGAATGTGCTCGACAATGAAAATCATATTCTTTCAAATTGCTTCTGCCCGATCGACTCCACACAGAAGCTGAATTTGTTCCAAAGGTCATGAAATGCTATTCAGACACTTGTGTAAAATGTGTTGCATTGTGGATTTTCTCTGGTAATTAAAATTTATGGCACTACATGAATAACAATTAAAAAGTTACAACATTCATTCATTCATAAACTTTGAGGTCAGTGAAAGCTAGCACAAAAAGTGAGGAAATCTATGCATGGGTCCATTTCTTTGTTGTGACGGTGCTTCTTGGCAATAAGTTGTATACTGTTAGAAAGCCTGCTTATTTCTCTTTTACATATTACCACATCTGTAAGTGAAATGCATTTGTAGGGTGACCAGCAGAGGTGATTGTTTGGTTTGAACGATAAACTTGCCAAACAGCTTATTCTGCTATTAACTCTTGTTTGGTTTTATTTGTTGAGTTGGATGATTGAAGTCTGGGGAAACAAGACAAATTTGGCAATTCAACCATTTCTTCATTTGAAAAATATGGGCCTCAGTAGCATGTGGAAGAAACACAACCATAACAGCCTTCACTTCACTACAGCTGTGGAATGGCATCCTATTCTTTAACCAGCATTTGTTGCAAGTCAGCCATGAGGTTGTGTTGATAACTCTGGCAAGAACAGTCAAGCTGATCCCACATGGGCTCAATGGGGTTGAGGTAAGGACTGTAGGCAGGTCTTTCCATCCTCTCCACTCCCAAATTCTGGAGGGAGTCTCTGATAATCCCCCCTCTGTGGAAATGAGCATTGTCATCTTGGAGGATAGAGCTCAGTCCAAGACTGAGGGGATATGGAATTGATACAAATTCTAAAACCTCATCTTGACATCTCTCTGCACTGAGATGACCTAAAATTACAACAATCCTTGATTTTATCCTAAACATCTATCCATTTGTAAAATGGCTGCATGTGTGTGTAATGATCAGTACTTTTTAAATTCATGACAGGTGTACGAACTTACACCAAACACAAGAGAAGCAATGACGTCTGAGACTAAAACAGGTGGCAACATGTCTGAACGTCCTTCGTTGTTCAGCAGCTTTTACCAATCAAAGTCATCAAATAGTGCTGTTTTTGCATCAAAATGACTTTTCTCTTCTCCCATAAACTTTCCAGCATGTCTTACACATGTTAACATCGTTTATTTGTGAGAAACCTGTAAGCTTAGATCTAAACAGTAGCTGGGTTCCCCCCAAAATGGCAGACAAAGCCCCTGTAACGTCCTGTGCGTATTCTCAATTCATGATTAAAATAATAAGACCATATTAAAGCTGGTTGCACTGTAATTCTATAGGCATTTAATGTTTCCCTTTTTTTTAATTGATGAAAACTAAACCTGCACATTAAAATGGTTCCATTATTTATTAATGTCAGCATCACTAACTATTCATGTCTTCCAGAAGGTGATGAATATATTTATAACATCTATTGAAAATATTTGTGAGCAATTTCTAATTTTAATGCTTTTCACAGATGGTGAAATGATCCCTAACATCCACCTCATTCCTTCCACTCAGATGCGGTTGACACATGAACTAGTGTTAGCAGGACAGTAATACAGTATCAGACCACAGTACCAGCTCAAATTAACAGTGAGATTGACCTGCCCTTGTCGCTCAAACTGCAACCCAAACATCCATAATCACAGCCTATTCATACAACTGTCCTCTTTATGTCTGAACATCTATTTAACCTACTAATAGGATGACTTGTGAGTCTGAGTGTGTGTGTGAGTGGGAAAAAAAGATGGAGAGAAATCTCATTAGAAGACAACCAATCACTGGATAAATGAGAAGGCAGGAATGACAGATCACTCTGTTGAGGAATAGAGGGAGGGGAAAAGAAAAGGGAATGGTGTTTGGTAAAAATGACAATGGGTAGTCAAAGAAGGTTATGAATGGAATAGAGAGAAAGGAGGTGAAGAAAGAGAAGCAAGAAAAACACAAAAGGCTGAATCCCAATTTACTTCACCAATAAAACTCAATAACTCTGGAAGAAAAACAAACCAAACAAAGATACACAATGACAAGATGGAAGAAAGAAGCAAGGTGGAAATAATGAAAATGAACAGAAAAGCATTGAATGTGATCAGAGTTTATTTTTCCAGTCTACAAAAAAGCAGGTTATATGTTTGTGATAATAATTTTGATTAGTCTCCTCCTCTAAAAAGTGCATCATCTGACACCAAGGCAGTGTATGCCTGTCAGGTCAGATCCCTGAAGTTCTATAGTTTTTCTCTGCTGTTAGTCCTCTGCATTTTAATTTATTTACAGATGAGTATAATAGTAAAAGTAGTAAAACCTTACAGTGTTTAATCACATCTATTTTACTTTGTGATGGAGAGGGTGAACTAAGTAAAGCTTTGCTGATTGGATCTGAATATACATTTTTTCAAGTTTATCTTAAGTCTTGTGATCTAAATCACATAATAAAACATACAGTACAAAAGAGCTGATCAGCATACACGCAAAATCTGCAAAGTAAATTCCTCTTTCAGTGTTTTTTTTCCTTTCTATTTTACTGTCTATAAAGACAACCATCACACAGACCAGCCAGGACCCAGCTAATCTGAAGGGGAGTATTTCAGGCTAAGAACAGCATGTAAAGAGCTACATCGACCGACTGTGTTCTCAGTCTCCTGTTGTGGACACCCTCGATTCTCTCTTACTGACCCCTGTCTGTATTTCACCCTGGTTCCAAATATCACACTCTCTCTGCGAGCGTCTGGGTCCCAGGCCCCAGAAACAGCAGGCGGCCCCTTTCTATCGACCAACTCGGGTTTCTCTAATTGCATTCACCGCTGCTGGGAATAGGGAATGTTCATGTGTGTGCTGGATGTTATTCTAAATTAGTGCAATGATCTACCAAGCGGTGCTACACTCAATAATACTGCTTGCTAGGGTGACCACCATGTGCCCCTTGAACTCGGCAATCATTGAGAAATTAACAAAAAGAAAATAGCCAAACCAAGATGACATTTATCCCTGAGCATTGATCAGGTCTTTACTGAAACCAGCAAAGCGGAAGCAGAGGTTTATAAGGATGTGTTTGTGGAGAATTAAACTGCAATTATTTCAGCCAAAGCTGAGTTGGAATAATTCCGCAGAATATAGCTGTCTTTTTTTCCATTTCTAGAGGAATCTGGGATCTTTAAAAAAAACTTTTTTTGGCTTGAGGAAACAGCAAGACAGGATACAATTCAACTTAATCCCTTTCCATGATTATTTCCACTTAGAAACAGAAATCCATTTAAAAATCAGAACAGGTGATAGATGATGGTAGAGTGGCTTATTTTAGCTGTTTGAATCAAGAAGAAGAATAAATAGCTTACTAACCTCACATTTAGATATTGCAATGAAATAACCCTGTGAGTCAAAAAGATAAAAGATTAATTTGTGAATATTTCTAACTTTTTCTTTTTATAAAGAGCTGGTAGGAATGTTTTGTTCAAACAAAAAAGAAAAACTGAAGATTTTACTCACTCTCATCTTGTTCTTCAAACCCCTTGGCACTGATTAAAATTTTGTTGGTGCACTGGCTTTGAGTGCTTTTTTTCTGTGTGTTTCTCGTGTTCATTAAGTGTTTTCAATAATTGTGTATATGGTAATTCCCAATTGTTTCTCCTAAATGGTTACTGGAGGTCAGTACTGTAACTGGGCTAATAGACTAATTACTCCAAAGGCCTCACACACTCACATACAAGTTCACGTAGTCCTTATTTGAATATATGTAATGTAATTGCAATGCAAATTAAAAAATTTGTAACAAGATGTTGGGCAATAACAGTGTCACATAAAGGAATCTAACATAAGGGGGGGATAAAGCAGATTAAATATTCCTCCTAATAATTCATTTGTTATTCTGTAACATCTTTTATAAGCTCGTTTATATGTGCTAGATTCCCAAAGTAGGAAAAATACAAATTTTGTTAATAATGGTTAACAAATTAGAGTAGTAATTAGATGCCTTAACAGCATCCAAAGTGACCTTATTCTGCTCATTTGTGTTTCCCCCTCTGCCTACAGACAGGCAGACAGACATCAGGAGAGAGTTGCATTTGAAAGGACACCGTCAACTTAATGGCTGTTTGATATTTAAAGTTTTATTCCGACAACTTAAAACATGCACACACTGAATGCACTCCCTTTATAAATAGTGGCACTTTCCTGGTGTCATTTAGATCTATAATCCTCTGGAAGGTGCAGAAAATGAAAAGTGGTAACATGAGCAATTATGCCAACAAAATGGCAGTGGCCCTCTGTGATTACAGGTGGCAGGAGATAAAGAGGAGGAAGAAAGGAGATGATATGTATGCCATCTATACTCCAGAGCTTTTGAAATATTTCTAAACAGTCATATTAATAATGAAGAGTGAATAGAAGAGAACCTGCAACGGCATTTTGAAGACAGATTTTTTCCATTTGGATAGTAGATTTTTTTTGAAAGATAATGTTAATGTTACAGAGCTGAAACAAAAGGAAAGTCTGTATCATTGAAGTCAAACACAATTCTTAAGTACTTCAGATTTAGATTTTTTTCTTCGGCATGTTTAGTTACTTTTCACTTTTTGTTTTTAGAACTTTTAATAAAATACATGACGGTGGTTCTTTTGATATTTTTTAAGCTTGTACACACTTATTCAAGTGTGTCTAAATGGGATTACATAAAAAGAAATAACTGATATTTAGCAGTTCCTCCGGAAAAGATTTTTCAATTTAGCAGATTTTTTTTCTTAACGACCAGAGTATCTGAAACGCTCATGTTATCTGGCATAGTCTGATAAAGGCAAACCTTGTTTGGCTCAACATATAATTTCCTCATTTGCGAACATAAATGGTTCACCTCTGTATGAGTACATATATTATGCTGCTTGTGACGGTGTGTGTCTGTGAAGAATATAAAGAAGAAAGTGAAAACCTAACACAGTCATTTACAGGAGCGTGCATTCATGTGACTTTCCGTGGTGCTATTTTGTAGAGGTTTTGCCTCTGATGGAGGTGTTCATGGACTGTGCGTGTGTCCATTACGTGGAGTGCTACTATTTTGCTCCACATTCCATGTCATCAAAGGTACTAAGAGAGAAAGTGTGAGGGTGAAAATATGCCTGTGCATGTATATACACACCAGCGTACACACAGAAATGCACCCTCTTCTGTCACTGTAATTCAAAACATCCATTCACTCCAGGTCTACCCTCAGTCTGTTACTATAAAAAGACAGTCATGGCATCCAGTGGTTCATCTCATGGTTTTCCCTTCTATAGCCAGGCTGTAATGAAAACATCTACATCTACAAAATACTGAAGATTATTTTACCCAGTGATGTAAGAGGATGATAAATGCTCGGGTGTTAAAGGTGTTGACTCAGCAGAGAAGACATTAAATGTGTGTGTTTGTGTGTCTGACCTGGGTCTCAGACATGACATAGAGGTAGTGGTGGTCAGAGGAGAAGGCCATGTCTCTCAGGATGGGTCCATTCTTCACAGCCTGTACAGTCTCATACTGATGAGCACGTGAGGAGCCATCTACCCGGATCTGGAAGAAAAACAAAGCAGTACATTAAAAAATGGTTTCCATTTCTAATCACCTTTGTGCCAGCATTGCTTCACAAGTATTACAAATGAGTGCATGAATAATTGTCTGGTTGTGGTTTTCAGATCTGTTTAATCATGAACTGTGCAGAATGTTAATTTACTTGTGTAATTAGTAAAGACAAACTTTGACAACTTTCAGTGTTTGTTAAGATTATTGTTTTTTTTGTTGTTTTTTTTTTCATTTGCCCCCCCCCCAAAAAAAATCTTTAGGTACCTGAGGCAACAAAGTCTGCAAAAAAGCCTGCAACACCATCCTTATATTAATTTGCTTTTAATGTGTCTGGGACAAAAATACATTTCTCATAAAATAACGTTAAATATATACTACAGAACTTTCGCAAATTTCTCAGTGTTCTCTCCAGCCAGTAAAAGACAGACTTTTCTTGACTCTCATCTTATCTTTTGTTCTGTCTCTTTCCTTCTTTATGTTCCTCTCTTCCTCTGACAATGTCTTCTTGCGTTTCTTTGCTGAATCAGCCATGGTTAGCGCTTGTTAGCATGCGATGCAGTACGTAAAGTCAAACTCGGCTGCATTGTCATGCCGCGTCCCGGATGAAAAAGTTGTATAGAACCATTTCTCAGCCTCAGGATGCTCCTTAGCAGCGACGGCTCCAGAAATGCACATAATAGATGTCACTGTGCCATCTTGTGACACAAGTCCGGAACACAAAGTTTTGAGGTCGAGAAGTTACGGAGTGCGTCTTTAAGGACTTCAATAGATATGTAATATTTAACAAAAATGGTTGCGTCAAAAGGAAAAAACTATATGTATGGATACCTTTAAAAAAATCTAAATCCGTGACATTAAGCCGAACAGTGTGAAAATAGAAAAACATTAAAAAGGGACTTTTGGGATATTATTGGCAACACTTGTCTAAAACATTCTGCTGTAGGACTAGCCCATGCATCACAGCTTTTAAGTGCTGCACCTGAGAAGCACATCTTTCTCAATCATGGTTTAAGCCATTCAGAAGTGATTATGGTAATTTGGCATCTGGGCAAGGGGTGTGGTCTATGGGTCCCTGAGTGAGTTTACTCAGCAGAAAGTGCATGGAATTGGCCCCAAGCACAGTTGGTGATATGATGGTCTATGCTGTGCCAGAACATCTGCCTACATGGCCTGTCTCGCTCTCTCTCACACAGACACACTCCTTACTAGAGCTGGTCCTCTGGCTCCAATTTCCCACAAACACATATTTCTGACACATTCCTACCCTGGCAACTTCGAGCACCCAGTAGATTACACGCTCACATGCAGGTCTTTGTGGGCTTGTGGATGGGTGTGAAGCAAGTCTTGTTAAAGTTGTGATGACTCCTGGTAGTTCTTTGTGCTCTTCAGCACTTAAGTGTTCACAGGTAACAGGCCCAAACGGGAGATAATTGGACATGGAGCAGATGGTGAAGCAGACAGGTGAGACACTTCATGATTAATTATAATAAGCTTATGAAAACATACTATGTTCACTCCATCAGCAATTAAATGAAAAAAAGAAAAAACTACAAAACTGGTTTTCTCTAAGCTAAAGTGTCACAAAACCTGAACTGGGAAAACAGTGCTGGGAACAAAACTGTCTTTTTTTAGGGAGTGGATGAAAATAACTGGGTGGCAATCTTATCAATTATGGTCTTAAATAAGATTAATAAGAAGATGCTGAATGGTGAAATTAGAATTATTACAATATGGAATAATTAGCTTTTGCATGCACCATGGGTTATGATACAATAGTTCATTTTTCAGAGCCTTATTTTTCCCTTTTTCAACTAGTCGGTGAATGTTAGCTTCAGGAAACATAATATGCATGATATCCATAATAAAACACAATCTCTATCAGTTCCACCTTCATTTTATCCTGCAGCAGAACAAAAACCAATGAATCTGCTGTATCTCTATCATGCAGTGCAACTTTTGTCTTTGCTCAGACAATCGACCCTTGTATAGCAAACAGACAAACCCATGTGCACAATGTGCAGTTTAGAGTCTGCCCTATCCTGCTGTTCTCTCTGATATTCAGTTTCACAACATGACATTTTTTCTAAAACAGGCACAGTCTTTCACCCTGATTTCACCCTCGTCTCCCTTCTTGTTTGTTTCTCAGTCATTCTTCCTCCCTTGCTCTGTCTCCCGCTTGGCTTGTATAGTGACCTTGATCTCAAAGAACCTTGAGTTCTCTTTTATCAAAGCCTGACACACTTCCACTGGGAGCTATTGTGTGATCTGGGGTCAGTTGCAAAGAAAAGAACAGAAGGCAAATAGGAGTGAGAAAGAAGAGAAGGAGGTAAGAAGAAAGAAACTTCAACACAAGCCCGGGCCAGATTCAAGCAGGTGGGGTTATCTAATCTGCCTTATTGAGAGAGTTCATTTTAGGTGCTGTGTATATGGCATATGTGTGCATCACACTGCATTTATGTATGCCCATTCATGGAAAAATGTCTCATCTTACCCTCAGTGCATATGACAGTGTAGAGTAAATGCTTTGTAAAGTTAAAGGGCTGACCATCTTCATGGTTGTTGCTGAATATGGAGTTTTATTGGGTTGGGACAGATCCACAGTCACCAGGGAGGAGGGAGGCTTCCAAGGGAAGCTCCTGTATATTATCCCTCAATCTGACCACCAACAAAACAAATGAGCCACCAGGGAGCATACACCATGTCCACAAGCATGCATTGCTGGCTGGTTAAAGTCACACCGGGACCAAAGGGTAATACCCAAGGGTGGAATACTGATTTAAATCTAAAACTGCTAGGCTTACTTGCAAAATAATTGCTACATATAGAGTATTTACTTCAAAATTTACTCTTAAAACCCCTCCCCCAAACACAGCTGTTGTTAAAGTTGAATTTACATATTCTGACACAAAACCTAAAATCAACATAAAAACGATAAAATCAATAAAAAAAAAACTAAAATTGTCAGATTTATCTTACAACAAAAACTAAAACCCTGATCAGCATTTGTTGGACACAAGAATTTCATCTTCCTGATGAAATGCTAAAATTAAATACTATGGTTTGCTATTACTTATCCGAGACTCATCATCAGAAAGAGTGATTATTAATATGACTTAAAGTAATTTCCCCATCAGCCTAAAATCATTTAGGCAGCTACACTGGTGCTAGCCAATATTATCTGATTCTTTTTCAACAGTAATAAAGTGGATTAGCTGTTCTATGCTAAATGGATTACAATGCTAATCTCTGCTATCACATTAGCACCACACAATAGACATTCACTGCCAGACAGACTTCATTTTGCTTCTGAGTAGTGGGTAGGTGAGACATGCACAGGGCTCACACTGAAATGAACATGTATTTGCACATATAGAAACATTGGCATGTCACCATCCCTCTCTCTTTCACACATGCATACAGTCAAACACACACACTCCCTCACACATGCACAGCTTGGTTGTCTGGAGATTTCTCATATTGTGATAAGGGACCGGCATTGGCAATTTTGACTCACATCACACATCCAAAGTCCTGAGGAAAATGTGTCATAAATATTTCCTCCATTCAAAATCTTTGTGCATCAATATCAATGCAATGGATTCACAGTACATCACAGTTCTTACTGGCCTCCACAAAGCTCAGCCATGAACTGCATCCCCCTGGTGGCAAAAACAGGTTACCACAAGTACTGCCAGTGAATCAGTGAGGTCTGAAGGGAAATAAGAATAGTCATCTTTTCTAACATTTTATAAACCAAACACTGACTTTCAGTGAAAATAACAGCCGAGAATGAAATCTTTTAAATCTAATCAGATTTTCAAGGATTCGGAATTCTTACTGGATTTATTTAAAACTATCATTAATATAAAATGAAACTTGATTTCAGTGCTGACGTAACAGAAATAAACAATTTCAAGTTCCTTGTGTATCCTCCCTTGAATCAGTCGATGAAAAATATTGTTCCCGAGAGTGACTCTCTCCCTCCATGGGGCTAACAGCTAGCAGAAGGTGCGATACAGACAGGAAAGCCATTCCGGTGTGAAAACCACAAGATTATCCTCACTCAGTTTGCTCATATTGGCTCTGTATACTACAAAAGCACATGCAATTCAATTTTCAGCATGTAAATGGGGTCGTCCAGCATGATAATATATACTCAGCAGGCCACTTTATTAGGTATAGCTGTCAATTGCTTACTACAAATTATCAGCCAATCACATGGCAGCAACTCAATACATTTAATCATGTAGACATGATAAAGACAACTTGTTGAAGTTCAAACTGAGCATCAGAACAGGGAAAAAAAGGGGATTTAAGCTACTTTTAATGTGTCGTGGTTGTCGGTGCCAGATAGGCTGGTCTGAGTATTTCAGAAACTGTTAATATACTTGGATTTTCACACACAACCATCTTTTGTTTACAGAAAATGGTCTGAAACAGAGAAAACATCCTGTGAGCAGCAGTTTTCTAGATGAAAATACCTTGTTGATGTCAGAAGAGAATGGGCAGACTGGTTGCAGATGGCAGCAGTAACTCAAAAAGCCACTATTAACAATCAAGGTATGCAGAATACCATCTCTGAACGCACAACACATCCATGCCTGGTCTGATGAGTCTGCAACATTCAGATGGCAGGGTCAGAATTTGATGCAAACAACTTGAAAGCATGAATCCATCCTGGCTTGTTTCAACAGTTCAGGCTGCTGGTAGTGTAATGTGTGGGGGATATTTTTTTAGTACACTTAGAGCCCCTTCGCACCAACTGAGCATGGTTAAAACACCACAGCCAACCTGACCACATCCATTCTCCTTATGATCACAGTGTACCGTCTACTGATTACTTCTTCCAGGAGGATAATGCACCACGTCACAAAGCTTTAACCATCTCAAACTGGTTTCTTTAAAATGACATTGAGTTCACTGTACTCCAATGGCCTCCACAGTTACCAGATTACACTCCAACAGAGCACCTTTGGGATGTGGTGGAACAGGAGATTCTCATTATGGATGGGCAGCTGACCAATTTGCAGCAACCGTGTGATGCTATCTTGTCAATATGGAACAAAATCTCTGAGGAATGTTTCCAACACCTTGTTGAATTTATGCAATGAAGATTTAGGGCAGTTCTGCAGGCAACAGAAGGTCCAACCCGGAACTAGCAAGGTGTGCCTGATAAAGGGCCAGTATGTGTATATATGGTAAATGTACTGTACTTATATAGAGCTTTTCTAGTCATATGTTGACCACTTAAAGCGCTTTTACACTACATGTCACATTCACACATACAGCACTTGTATTGTTTCATACTAAGTGCTTTTAACATATCACGCTCATTCATGCCCCGATAAACACAACCGGAGGCAACGTAAGGTTCAGTGACCAAGGACACTTCGGCATGTAGTTAGGGGAAGCTTGGAATCAATCCACCCACTTTCTGGTTGGCAGACTACTGCTGTTCCTCCTGAGCTACAGCCACCTATCTATATAAGATGTCACAAAAAGAAAAGAAGTAGGAACTGTGCTTAGAAATTAATCGGGTGTTTACTGTAAAAGACGAGGAAATTTATCAAACACAAAAACAAAAAACAAAACAAAAAACTCAATATACAAATTGAAAAAAACACACCTTTGTAGCTCAGGACAAAGCTTGCTTGTTGTCTAACATGCCGTCTCAGCAAACGCTCTACATATACTCTGTCAGTAATTCTGCTGCCCAACTGGAACCATCTTCCTTTTAAAAAATACACTTTGAAAGTTAGAACCTCTGATTACACATCTAGGAACTTGTATTGATTTTGGATAATCTTTGAAATGGGATCCATTCTGTAGGGAACGACTTAAAATCAGCATGTGAAATGGATTTTCTTCATTTTAGGGATGAGTCTGGTAAATACTCAGACATAAATTTTCTACGGTCATGCTGTTAGTGATAGTGACTGACTCAACATATTCACAGCCAGCGATACACCTCACTTTGGGGTTGATGAGGGCTGGACCCTGAACCAACGGATGACAGGGTTAAAAGAGAAAAGGAAACACTTGCATGTCTCCAGTGCCCTTATCAATATCAGAATAATCAGTTGACTTTGAGAGGAAGCCAATACACCTATTGATGCTGAAAAGTCTTTGACAAATGGTAACTAAGGGAGAGAAACTTTGCTGCTCTGAGGACGATGAAAGACATTGCAGAACTGTGTCCTTGCCTGCCATGGCATGGATTTTCAGAGAGAAAAAGGAAGGCTTGTCACACAGAGTTTCAGTCTGTTAAGCATGGCACACATACTAACACACCATAGCTGGAACACACACCATGACCAAAATGTGGGTAGGGGAAGCCAGAATAAGCTGCTGACTAAAGTATCACCATGGCGTGACATGGGCCATGAAACCGCAGTGAGGTGAGTGGGCTGGAGCAGAATGTCATCCAAAGCCGTGAAGCATGCTGGGAAACGTAACTTTTCACTATATTTGAGTGAGAAATTCCACTAATTTCCCGCAACAAGCTTGTGAGCAGTTTCAGTTTATGTGCCAACATGCAGCTGCAGCTGAGAACATTCCGAAACCTCTTCCTGTTGGATAGCCATGTGATTAAAAACAGGCTTCTGATGTTGGCCATGATTCATTAACTTTACTGGCAAGATCAGGAACTTCAATAACTTAAAATCTAACTTTAACCAGTGGTCGCTACTGTGGAAAATCCTGAATGAATGTGAGTGCCAGCTATTTTAATTACATTCAAAGTGGCACCATTAGTGTCACGTGATCACACTAACCAAGGTATATATAATGAAATGAAAAATGCTCAGTAAATTCCTGTTCATAAACTCATAGATGGCACTTTAAGGTGAACTTGATGCTAAATTCAAGGCATTTGGAGACCAGCAACTCCAATCATTATGATTAAAATGATTAAATGTCAAAAGTTGATTCAATAACTTTAGCAAACTGGCAAGAAATTTTGGTGATAGAATTATCAAAAGCAAAACAAAATTAGCATGGAGCATTCATATAAAGGTTCCCTGGGGTGATTGCTTCAAAGACTCAGGTCTTAACCCCATTGAAAATATCACTTTAGACTGGGAACATTGTAGCCTCATGCCAAAAGATTTCGTAACATGATCTGCCACAGTCTGCTCAGGTTTCCACCCTCTTTGAAAGGCCACAGCAAAGTGTTAGAAATTCAATCAAGTAAAGTAAGAGTTTCATTATAATCCTAGATGCAGCAAAACATGCGGAGACAACATTCACTGTAAAAGAGACAGGCAGAAAACAAACATTTTGTAACTAAATGATGGCTATTAGTCTCTTCGTGCACTGTATTCATGCAGACAGAGATACAGTGGTGACTATCTGTCTGCCCAAATCTGTCCAGCTCACTAAAACATATGGCAGACAGAGAAGAGAAGAGGTCTAAGTTACAGACTGGCTTCATCTCTCAGCGTTAATGCCAGAGCAAACTCTTCACTTTCACAATCAGTGCTTCAATATATATCTGTAGGCAAGATGGACTGGTGCAAGACTAAAGTAGGAGGATGATATGACATTAATCTGAAGGTATTAACAAGGATGTGAAACACAAATGGATGCCAGGCTGCCCGTGTAGCATTACTGGAGTAACCAATCTCATGAGATCCTGCTATTCATTGCCAATAGTTTAATCAAAGACAGACATGTGTTTTTATTCTGGGAGAAAGAGGACTGGCCTGGGAAAAAGCACCAAATCTGCACAATTTCTAAAACAAGCATTATAAGAGACACATGAATGACTAATTCCATGGTTTGTCTCCACCTACAATGTCTTTTGGCATATTATTTCACATTAAATGATGAGCTTTAATGGAGACATCTCACAGTTATTGCAAAAGGCACAACACTGAGTCACTGCTTTCTTTTATGGAAGTAAAATATTCATTCAGCTCATTAAAGACACTTTAAAGATTCCCCTTCTTTCCTTCCTTCTTTGCTTTTGACTTAATTCCTCTCTATAGGAGGGACGAGTGGGCAAAAAAAAAAGAGAAGACCCACCGAGTGGAACTGAACTCATTCTATGCTTTAATTCACTATTCTCTGTTTTATGTTTGCAATTAGGCATATCTGCTACACTGCAGGATTTTAATTAACGTCTTTCCCCTGATGCGTGCACTATGAGGGAAGGTGCTTTGTTGGTGCAAATCAAGGAAATGTCATTGTTAGCGGGAAGCAACTACAGAGATTTGCATTGTCGGTGTTGAAGCTATGCAGAAATATGACCTCCACAATAGCCTGCATGCTGAGTTTAGTTTTACTGAGTGTAATCCTCTGTATTATTTTAGCAAGGTATTTCAGGGATACTAGGACAATTCACTGCTCTGGGAAAAGTTGCAAAAAGGAAAAAGAGTGTGCACTTTGAGCTACATTTCCACAAGAGTTCAATGCAGATTGATTAGGTCTTCAGACTAAACTGATGTCATTGCATTCATTCATTGATGCAATCATTCCATTAGGACTATTTGGACATATTTTCTTAATATTACAAAATCTCTAAAGTAATCAAGGTGGAGTTAAATGCAAGCATATATGAAGTTTTACATTTCCACTGGTGCCACTACAGTGAGTATTTTTAAACTACCTCACACCTGGGACCTGACACTACAGCAGACAGAGCTGCAGGAGGACCCCTGGCTCACTGACTGACCGCTGTGGCATTAAAGGTGTGGTACCCGTTAGCCTGCAGGTCCAAGCAACCTACTAATCAAATCTTATCCCCCTGCTGAGAGATAAGCAGAGAAAGCAAGAAGAGAGGAGAAGAGAAGGACAAAAATGTTATTGTGAGGAATGATGGTGTTGAGCGTGAAAGGGGACAAGTGTCTGGAGGCTTCCTAGCTCATTTCTCCCTCTGCTCCCCTCTTCTCCTTCAATCTCCCCTATGGCTACAAAAGGGTGAGTGACAGGTCTCCCTGCTATCATTGCCTTCACCACTGAGCTGCCTCAGAGCATTGTGACCAAACAGGGAGCTTGCAGCTTAGCTTTTGTTACTCATTTCCCTCCTCAAATAGTGCCCATGCTCTTTTTTCCTTTCTCACTTTCTCCATCTGCTTCTCTCTCTGTCTCCATCTTTAAGTCATGAGGTTGTTTAAAATAGCTGCAGGCTTGTGACCACTTCAATCTGGAGAACATTTACGACCTCTTGACTGGTATAAAACCCTCTCAGTTTCTCTTATTTACCTTTTTTCTGTTCAGAAATTTTACTCCCCCCGTCTTATCTTGGCTGCAGACTCTTCTGTTGCAAATGGAACAATGTTTGGTGTTTAGTCTCCAAATGTGATGTAACAGTAATTAAGCGGTTACAAGGACCTTTTTTTTTTTCATTTGTGTATGTAAAGCTCGTTTGTTTATAAATACTAATATCACCCATTTTTTTCAGAAAATAGAGAAAATGGCTTAGCGGTGTGCTTTGTTTCTGTGTAATGGTCAAACAATTTCCTCCATCTTTGCTTTTTATCCATTTCATTTCTGTTCTAGTCCATTGATTTTTCAGCTTGGTCATTCTCCTTTCCAATATACTTTATTACATTTCTTTTTCTATGTTACCATCTCATTAGAGCCACAGGACAGTGTTTAAAGCAACAGGCATAGATTTTCCGACAGACACCAGTAACTGGAGACGAATACTTGCTTTGGCTGAGAAAAAAAACACACATGGACATTACTCTAACCAATTATTTTCTCTAACATTTTCTTTTGTTACCACACAGTGCTACTGTTTCTTTAACTGCCACTGCAGCTACTGGCTAGGCCTTAAGGACCCCACAGCAGCTTCACCATAATTTGAGGGGGATATTGCCACCTTGGTCTCTATTAGTGGTGCAAACCTAGTGACAGTGTTACATAGTGAAGTGCACCTCATTATATTTTGTGACCTGAGACCACTGGGTGATAGCTAAAAAGCCTTAGGAGCCACAGAATTAATAAAGTCCACATACTCAAGGGTATAAAATGCACCAAATCACTCAATCAAATCAAGCTTTCAGGTGACACAGCAGCTGTTGGGACGGTTCATGTTGAAACCAAATAGTTAAATGTTAGAGATTGCTTTTAAATGTCTGCTTCTCTTAAAGCTGATGCTAGCAGCTGTTGTCATGAGGATAAAAAAGAAGTAGTATTGTATTATAGTACCGTTAAAAAAAGAGGTGGCGCAACACTGCTGTAAACATGTTTCTGTCCCAAGTTATTGGTTGTTCCGGACTCATTTTAATCTCAAAGATTAGCCATACTGCCTTTGTACCGTATTTAAGTGAAAATAATACCAAACTAACATGTTTTTCTTTTTTGCATTTACATTAAACATGGCATTCAAGCTTTTTTGAAGCAGGATTTGTATTTTATGTAATGGATGGCAGTTTTTTTGTGTGTGTTGTCGACCCCTTTGAGAATTGCAGAGCCCAGGAGGTTGGACATATGGCAGAGCAAGAGGCAGCTAGCTTTGATCTTACAGCAGCAGCAAATATAAAAGGAAAAGGAGGTTAAGAAAAAACAAATTTGAATGGGATTTTGATTAATTTATTTGCAAAAATTCAAAACGAAATTAAAAAGCTATGTATTGCACATGTTAGAGTTATTTCTATAGTTCTAAAATAAAGAACTTAATCAACTGTACATGTACTGAATCGAGATGTCATGTTGTAAGAATGCTTCTTAAAGCTCTGCTCTGTCTGTGTCCTTCAGCCCAGCACATAAAGTAATAGATAAACAAGAACCAG
>JBBBVU010000025.1:16057766-16082967 GCA_037177055.1 Atherinosoma microstoma
GAATAAATCATTGATAAAGAAGAGATCCTCTCCTGTCTTTGTTCTCGGGCTTCCAATAAAAGAACCTAATTCTAACACACACTTCTTTTAAAAGTACTGCTATGTGAAGAAAATGCAGTAACTTTGTTTACAAATACTAAAATAAACTGCTTGTCAAGCAGCAGTTTACTCTTTACACAGTAACAAAATATTTCTTATAAATCTCATCTTAAATATTAATATAGTGAAATTGAATATTTTTGACAAAGGAGGATGAAAATATCAGCGTTTATCATTTAAATGGTAACACGTTAGAACAATGAATTTCAAAGCTGCTTATTTTAAACAGATTGACACCTAAATTAATTCCTCTTGCCTTAAATATCTATATTTTTTTGTTTCCTGTATTATGCATGGCCAATTTAACTCTGCAGCTTGCTCTCCATCTCAAAATCTTTTTGAACATAACACCCTCAATCTTTTCTTGGTTCCCTCCCATAACCTGCATTCCAGCCAACATTTCAGGCAAAAATGTAGAGAGCATATGTGCAGGGAAGGATTTCTGGGATGTAATTGCTGTCCAGGTTGGTAGGTAATTTAAAAGAAAAAAATGTTGTACATCTTTACAGAAATGTCAAACCTGGAGGGCCATATGCCTAAACTTTTATTGGAACTGATTGTAAAAAAAAAAAGAAAAAAGCATTATGGACACATACAGTGCATATAAGCAATGAACACTCATTTTAAAAGAATTTCAAGAAAACTTGAAAAGCATTTTTATCAGTTATCTACATCACGCTTCCTTAAATGTCAATCACCAACTCATCAAACCAGGAGGATAATGAATAGAGTCTGTTGGAAAAACCTTGGATCAATCTTACACAAACAGGTATACAGTTCTCCTCAGGAATCTCAAATGAATATGAGCTCTTCAGATAAAGGTGCAGTGAAAGACTTTGATCAGTATTCAAAGGATCACTAACAAACACCCCCAACGTGACCTTTATTCATACTATGCAATCCACAGGCTAGACTCTGTGGTTTTGATTGGACCAAACTCTGCTTCCATAAAAGTCAATCAGCGATGTATCCAACCTGGGTGGTGGTGAGGGACCATGTTCCCAAAAGATGTCTCGGCCTGATAAGAGCCTAACGACAGGCTCTGATCAGCTCCAACCAAGGGGAAGGGATGACTTTGGGAATTCATTTTTGTTCTCTTACCAGACTACCCTTTGTTTAAGTAGTTGTTTATCTTGGTCTCTTACTCATTATTCTCTCCTCTTTTCTTGGTCAATACTAATTTTCAGCTTGTTTACCAGGCAAACAGAGCAGTTCACTGACATCAAGGGAACGATTGGTTTCCTGGGAGATAAGTGCAAGTACAGAAGATGCACACACTTACACTAATCTATGCAAAAAGAAAATGCCAAGAAAATCTAAACAATCCTGTGCCTTCAACCAATCCATGACAAAAATGGAAAATAAAGTATAGTAAAGAAAGAAGCAGCAAATGTGTGTGTATCTGTGTGCATTTGAGTGTCTGTGCAGGTGTGTGAATAATAGATGTGGAGTTGAGAGCCAGACACTGTCTGAGAGCAGACATCACCCTGGATCCTGTTACCAAACACTGCCATCAGAATAACTCTGGAGACAGAGGAATACTCTTGCATGCACACACACTCGCCAAGTTCAGGCACTAAATATATGAAGAGTCTTGTGCACACGATCACTAATGCACCGTGACCTTTTTGCACTTTGGTGCTCCATTTCTCAACACAACACACTCTCTGTTTTGGGTCAGGTGTAATCACCGAGTCAAGTAAGATGATCTTGGGATGGGAATTTGAAATCTTCTTAAAAAATGTGAACACATTCTTTTTCCCCCTCAAAGAAATTGTATTTTACTGGTTTGGCGATGACAGACGAGAATCAGAGTCGCACAGATGCAGATATTAAATCTTTGGCTCACTGACTGCAGCTGAAGACCACACACACTGATGAATTCATAAATTATCAATGGCTTTACCTTTCACTCCAGCGCATATCCTCTGTATGTGTGTCTGTGCACTAGCAATGTATGGGAAACATTCATTGCATACCCTTCACTTTTATGTTGTGGTGATTTATGAGGTTCCTACCAAAGTTTCTAATTAAATAGGGAAGCACCTCAGAACCAATTCCTCAGAGATAAGCAGGTACAAATTTCTGTGTTCCCTCCTTATTGTCTGCAGAACTGTGTTTGTGCATGTGTGCGCATTTGTCAGTGTGTATGTCCTCTTGTTTTCAGCCCCAAGGGTGCTTCCTTTTTCTTTCTCATCTCTCGTCTTCGCCTTTATTCCTTTATTAAACAGACTGGCACACTCCCTCTATTATACCTGTTTTCCCACTGAGGTAAAAAAAAATGCATTGCTGGTCAAGCAGGGAGAGGAGACAGAGGCAGAGAGTAAGAAAATGAAAAACAAGGAGGGTGAGGAGGACGTGGGGGGAGCGAGGAATAACACTGCACTAAACCCTTGAGGCATGTGTTGATTCACCAACTTCTATAATAATGGAAACATTGGATGAAGGATGGTCAGAATGAGAAAGCAAGAAGACTAAAGGCCAATCACTGAAAATGGCTTGGATGCATTCCATGAAGCTTGAATGGCTGATACCTCAAAAGGTGCCATTTCTTTTCAACGGCATTTTTTATCAATTTCAGCTTCTATTGTTTTTGTATTGATTTAATAGAAGATTCTGTAGAGTTTTCTTGTTTGTCTTGGGTGGGTGACTCCCAATGGGACTGCATCAGAAGATCAGAGAACATACAAGTTAAGTGACAATAACATTCAACCACACAAGCTGAAATCAAGTTCAGCTGTTACTGTGATTGCAATAAAAGTTTCCCAACAGGTATTAATCCCTCTAAAACCAAAGATCAATACATGTTGATGCATCATGCCTGAAAGTCGAGGTATAATATTTAAAAAGAAAAAGTAATTGTCAATTTTGTAACAGACATAAAAATGCCAGAAGTTTGCAGTGTTTTAAAGTCTGTTTGATAAATTACAGCCCTGTGTTGTAGGTAAACTTTCGTCTTGAGGTTCATAGTGGAAAGCAGTTCAGTTCTGTGTTTTTATGAACATACCATATGCAAGAATGCAGAATGCAGTATGAATACATGATTAAAGTAAATACTCAAGTTCTATGCAAAATGTAAAACAATTAGAATTTTATTAAAGCCCACATAAAAATGTAGCCTTAAGTGTATTCATTGATAAACTTGTTTATACAATTGATATTCAAAACAAGTAGGCCTCAAAGTTTGTATCCTTAAAAACAGTGTTACTGGAAATATATGCCATAAAAGAGGCTTCAAAAAATAGATGAGTCAGAAGGAAGATCAGATATACTGAATGTACCCAAAAGAAACAGACCAGTTCCCTTAAGTGACTTATTTTATTTTCTGCTCCTCTCGCCATTTTCTTCTCTCCAAACATGCACCAGAGGCCAACACATTTATCATAACACAAAACACAATTTCATTTCTATGTCTCCCCATATGTGGCACAATACCTCACCCTGAATTATATTTGACATGGAAGAAATATATCAGAAAACTACAGCCCTATTTTAACTTTAATATAGCAATAGCGTTTTGGGGCTTATAAAGAAAAAAATCCACAAGCTGCATCATTTCGAGTGATGCTTATTATTCAGTGGTGTGGCAATTGGTTTGAGTTTTGTAATATAACCTGAATAATAGATTCCATCTGTTTTGCTGTCAAGGAATCATCGAGTCAAGCAAATGATTGCTGACATGGCCATGCACTCACTCAGAAAGCCTTGTTCTCTGAATTATTTTCAAACATATTCCCTCTCTTATACCAATAAAGACATCCCAGCTATAGCACCTCTCTTTCACTGGCTCAGCGGGAATTTTTCTAAAATTAGCTCTGATTTATCAAGGGAGCACATTAGTGTTTCACGCCCATGCATTATGTGATAGCATAAAAGCAGTGTATTCTGCATAATAATAGAGGTTTCTCAGTAGGAGTCAAATAACCTCACCCAATAAATAAATGAGCGTGTTGTTTCAGGATGGCTGGTTATCTAATCACAAAGACAAGGGAACAGATAAAAGAGCATGCAAGCATTTTCCAATGAAAACAATCCCTTTACGACTATGTTTGCATCTGTAACCATGTGTGAGAGTCATGGGTAATTATACACACACACAAAATACAAACAAACATTATGTAATGTGAACCAAAATGAACATACACTTGGAGTGGCTGGATTCAGTTCAGCATCTGAGTCAAGAAGAGTTTTTCAAGGTGGACTACAGTTAACACAATATTCAGGGTTTCATGGTGGTAAGTTTGCAAAAGTTACGTTAGATTGGAAAAAAAAAAAAAGAGTACTTAGCAATGTTAATTTTCTCCCTAATCTAGCTATCCTGCCCTTTTATGATGTGACACCAACATATGAAAAGAAAACAGATAAACTAGCCACTATCACAGCAGAGCAAGCCTGAATGACTGAGAATAAAAGAGACAGAGTCAGAGGAACTGAAACACATCACCTGCAAAATGTCAGATAAAGATAGGTGTAAGCTGCACTAAAACTTGACGACAGATAACAGTTAATTCGTTCTCAGCGAGAGACAGCATGAGAGAGAAATCTAAGAGGATATATGGTGAATGGGGTCTGTCAGCTTGCATCGCACAGAAATCCTCTTATACCTCAAAAATTTCAATTAGGTGGAGAAACGATTCGGTGTGGTGCGCCTCTCTCATTCTGAACAGGAAGTACAAGGTGTATGAGGTAGGATTTGTCACGGCAGAGACAGGTCTCCTCCACCTACATGATGATTTAAAGAACACACACACACAAAGAGTTCCCGCTCCAAATGCCCAAACCATTTCAAGTGACAACAGTGGTACACTTGATGCTACTTCAGTGTTCAGTGAGCGGTGTTGCAATTGAGTTTGTTCCACTGAGGATGATCTGAAATTTCAACTCCACAGGTTTTTGTCATCTGTATGACAGCCACAATTACACCATGTGCCAACCTCTCCAACTGACAATGACTTACTGTAATTACAATGCCAAATGTAACATTCCATTTTCATGATGTGTTTTAATTTAATTCCCACCTGAGTGTTTCAGTTTCATTTTAAATAGTCTGTCACCATCTCCCTTAGAGTCAGACAAAAGAAACATTAAATCCACTTTTAGTCTTGAAGTTGTATTTTAAAAAAGAACAGAAAACCTTGAAGTTAAGCTGCATTATAGATTTCTAGTTTGTGTCTCTCTAACATTCACCAAAATCAAATTTGTATGATTTTAACAGGATCACACAAAGTTCTCTGGAAATGAGAAGGGGTTGTGACCAACCACTCAGGAATAACTTTTGCATATAAAAGGGTTGACAAAGTCCTTGCATGGAGAAGTGGCAGTGGAACAAGATGCAGTCCTTCGACCAGTCTTCAAGTGTGTTTCTGTGAGAGATTATTAATTTTTCCTATAGTTTCATCTTGGAAATTACAATTCCATCCACTTCTGTGTCTTGTGTGACGTTTTTCCTCTCCCCGATTTTGCTGCCATGTTTAGGTATAAAAACTGCTGAAATAAAGGAAACTAAATAGTCTTGGCCAGCAACATTACTAGGTTTAGATTAGAAAAAGGGCTAAAATCCGGCCATTCATCAAGTTAAGCCTGCACATTTAACTAAAGACATTTGCACCGTTGTATGTAACGAGTCACTACGTGTACAAACATTCCCCACACAAACATACAAGTTTATTTTTGACCAATAAAAATAGATATCTTAAACTTTAATAAAATAAGGAAATCACAGCAACTTGATGGATCTGAAAAGATTTTTGGGGGAATATTATGCTCCTGTCCCAAAAAGATGGACTGGAGTCTTGGTTGGGTACATCTTTGAGTACATACAGTACAAGAGCAATACTTATACTAATTACTGAAGACTGTAGACATTCTCAGTACATTTATTGGTTATTCATTCCAAAAATACCTTTCACATAAATGCATCAGATTTGAGTAAACCTAAATTACTCCTAATACAGGACATGCTTTATTCAACTTGTCAAAACTCTGATGCAAATCTGTCCATCATTTTTTAACAATCTTTTTAACAAAACAAGCAAACTGAACTCATCAAATATCTTCCTTATTGGAGATAAAAAGTTAAATCTACTTTATAAATAGTCCTTTAAAAACTTGCTACCAGCTATTAATGGAAAAAAATGAAAACAAATCAAAACAGCATGGAGGCCTATGAGGAAGGACAGTCAAGTGTATCAAAATGTAAAAAAAAAAGGTTACTAAAATGTCAATGTAGTTTTTTCCATGATTTCCTTTAACTCTGATTAAATTGTGTTCCTTGAAGTTGATTATATTAAAACATATAAATGCAACAAGTCCATATATATTGAAATATAAAAAGATAGATAAATGAAAATTAAACTAGACAAAACTGCAATAATATAGTTTTAAAAAATAAACTTGTGGTATAAAATGGTATCAGTTGCTGGAGTGATTGCTATAGCTGTTATACCAAAAGACCACAACTGTCAAGCAAAAATCATTGTACATGTTTAAGCCAAATATATCGTCAAGGTTATCTGGAAATACAAAAACCTTCACATTAACATTGAAGTGATCTGGGTATTCCCATTTTGCTTCATTCCTTAAGTAGTTTTTGTTCCACTTTGACACAGATAGCAAAATGGGTAAATTGTTTTCCTTGGTGGGAGGACGAGAGGCACAGAAATAATAGATTTAACCTAACAAACCAACAATCTTTATACCTCAGAGTTGTCTTCTTTCCCAGATCAGTTACTCCTTTGCACTTTCTTTCTCTGCCCATATCCTCTTTTCTCCTTTCTTCCCCTAAACTCCATCCTGTCATTCTGTTCTCTCACCCCCTGACTCCATTCCCAGCATCCCAGCTGGCTTTCATCTTCCCCAGGTTAGATTACTGTAAAGCACTGTCTGTCTGCCAGCATTCCTGAAAGCTTTTCATCTCTGCTCTGATTCATCTGGGGAGATGGAGAGAGAATGGAGGAGAGGTTGAGGGGATAGAGAAAGAGAGAATTGCAGAGGATGCTCGCAGAGACAGGGGGACAGAGAGAGACGCAGGGAGAAGCCTGTTTCTGTGTTGCAGTTATGGATTTCAGAGCCTTTAGTGGTTAACCTGCGCTGCAATGGGCTGATGGGAAATTTCCCAGTTGGTCTCTTGGCTGTCTGTGAATCGCCCACTCAGAGCTGAGAGCACACATCACCGGGGACACGCAAATATGTTTGTATGGACACAAACTGGCAGAAGAAACACACAAATATCAAAACACTCAACTTACACAGCGTAAGAAAGACCACCACAAAAAAAAATAGAATTATCAGGAAACTAATAGTTGGCATTTTTAAAGTGGAAGGCTACGTCAAAAAAATATAGTGATAAAAACTTTTCCTTAAGCACAGAGTCATTACCAAGCAGACCAGCAAATCAACAATCCATCAAATTCTTGTTTTGATTATTGCTTTCGCTCAGAATGCTTAACAGCTCCAGTATGAAAACAAACCTGGAGATGTGTTTATGGTGTAACAGAGTCAGACAAGCAACACTGATCCTAACAAAGCACTCAAAGAAATCTACTCAACCTTGAGATACGGAACACATGAGATACAAACGCAACAGAAAATGTGTCTTGTGTGTATGTGTGCATGTGTTTCTACCCACATAAATGCACTGACAGCTTGCAAACAGCAGTACAGGTTTAATTACAGAAGGCCCTCCAGCTGTTTATCGCTGTGCTTCAGTGTGTGTATATATTTGTGTGGGTGCCTCAATGCGTTTTCTGCATACATGTCTGTGTGTGTTGCTGTGGAAATGGGGGGACTGTGTCAGTGGGTGAGTATCCAGCTGTAACTACACGTGCGCCTTTACAATCTAGACTAAAGTGTGAGAGGTTTTGGTTACCAAGACAACTACGTTTCCACTACTGTGTCCGTTTGCCTTTTACACAGAGAGCATGAAAAATCATATATTCATCTACTGCGTTCCTCTTGGGCAGTTTAGTAAATGGGCTTTTGTATTATGCAGCATGTGAGGGAATTTTTTCCCCTCCTTTCCTTTCTGCATAACTCTGCAGTCTCCTCCAGCCACAACGTCACATCGTCACCTACAAATCTCATTGTACTACGTCTATTCTCTATGATGGGACAGTATGATGATACGGTGCTCTGAACTATTAGGGGTATCCCTGCTTGGGATATTTATGGACCTGCCAGTCTTCTGGACCTACTCACAACTCCCACATACTTTAATCTTAACTGCTGTCATCTACTGTCACTGTCGTATGTCTGTGGCCTTGGCTAACCGCCAGCTGACACAAAACTGTGTGCGTGCGCTTTGATGGTGTGAATGTGAGACTTGAAATACAACAGCATAGTACGGTACAGTTGAGTACTTTATGTCAGTCAAATGTAGGGCACAAGTGACAGGAATAAAAAAGTCCTCCATAGTGAAAGCAGTTAGAATAAAATTCATGTCCGTTCAAAGTTTAAATGTATTCATATAGAAAGGAAAATTTATGTAGAGAGGAAAATTACTTCCTTTCTACTACTATCTTTGCCAGAAAGGGGCAACACAAATCATTCTGGAAGAAAACAGACTACCAATTAGCCATTTCTGACAAATAAAATTTCAGCCTTTTTAATCTTCGGCAAACACTACTAATCCTACACAGAAATTAATGTTATAAAATGAATTCATTTGAATTCTTATAACTTAGACTAACAATGTATAGTTCTTACTGAAATGAATTAGCTATTGTTTTACAAGTTCTGGCTCTCTGTTTGAAGACTGAGAAATCACCTAAGGCAGATAAGAGGAATGCATGAATGAATCAAGCCATCAAGAGTCTGGCAAGTGGCCCTTTACGGCATGTGTAAAAGACAGCAGAATCCTGCATACATGCATATCTGAGATACATAAACTTAACGTAGACACAATAAGAGCCAAGCCTTACCCTGTTTATCACTAAAGCCTTCTACAAAACAGCCAGTTTGTTAGGCTCTGTGAAAAGCTCATTGTTCCCCAAGAGCTAATGTGAAACTGCTGTGATCAGCCGAGTAATTATGAAAACAATTCCCCATTATTGTGCAAACTTGGAAAGCAGAGCTCTGCAAATTTTTAGTATGCATACCAATATGATGAATTATCTCATTTAATGGGAATAAAGATACAAATGCAGATTTTTTTTTTTTTTTTTTTACTAAAGAAGATATTTTTCTATTGTGTGTGTGATAATTAATATTGAGAGCAGTCCTGACTGAGCAGAAGGAAATAAGCTAACTGTATTATTACATGTGAAAGTATTTTTATTCTCATGGCCAAAAAAGCAAATGCTTGAGCAGAAATCTCATACTACATATCCATAAAGTCATAGCCGTTAACATAATCCAAACTCTATTGTCACTGCCTGCTCAGAAAACCAGCCAAAGGGATGTGAGTAACCCCCCTTCCTTCCAACCTTCGGAATGGGTTAATGACAGTTTGAGGAGTATGGCCTTAGAGCTTTAACTCTATAAAGCCAAACATATCATATTTGATACACAAGTTTCTGAGATATTTTGCATCACTTTATGGTAAAAACTTTGCTCAAAACTCTGCAGTATACAATATGGTACTCGTCTTCTGTCCCCTAATGGATACCAAGAAGCATAAGACTGCACTACAATAATTTTGACACGTCACATGGTGATAGATGGTAGATATAGGCCCTCCCAAATTTTTAATTTTTTTTCCACATTTTGTTAAACGGCCAAATAAAGACTTCAGATTTTTTTAAAAATGTGACTTTTCTCCCCAGTTTTTCCTGGGTTGGGCTTTAAAGGGTTAACTTTGGACAGATGGGTCTGTTGACCCTTTCCCTCCTTCCTCTTTCTCCCACTTTTTCTCAGAGGTGGAAGCAGAATATCATTATTGGCTTCAGAGGTCCCAAGGTTTACCTGCCGAGTCAGCAAACTGGCTAACTTCACCCAATTTTTCTTATTCAACTTAGTGCTGTTTTTATGAGTGTAAAGTTACTGAACTAACACTACTTAAAACAGTAAGCCTGAGCATGTAACACTCATTGTGCATTTCTTCAGCTGCATTACACGTTGCTGAGATTGTGTTTAAAGCATGATCGATAAATGCAATTAAGACCTGAAAATACACTGTAGTACAACGTTTTGTTGCAAGCTGTCATTGTGTAGTAATAGTAAAATGGATTCATTTTGTCACTCTTCTCAACTAGCCTGCAAAGAATCAGTCTTGGGGGAAATTAACGTTTCCCTGGTTTAGCCTGTTTTGCAAGCCCTGCAACTCAAATGTTCCATTTTCTCAATGATACATGGCTGCAGTGGCTCTGGAGCCATAATCCACATTTTTTGAAGACAGATGGTGTTTATTTTATCCACTGGTAAGCTCCAAATGATTTGGAATATAATGCTCACAATTGTTACAAGCTCTCCAATTAATATGATGCGTTTTCTCTTACTGATGGTTTGGTAGGTATTATTAAACAACAGTAAAGTGTAAAGTTGTGGAGACGACAGCTCAATTACAGGTATGACAATACATGCATGTTGTAAACCTAACAAGCCTGGGTAAGTATATCTGGAAATGTGTAGAGGTAAACTATGCATAATTTACAGAAAGCACGGGATCCAATTTCCACCCATCCACCCAACCATTTTCAAACCCGCTTATTACAATGCAGGGTTGCAAGGGGATGAAGTCAATCCCAGCTGCTATCAGGCGGGAGGCAGGGTACACTCTGGACAGGTCACCAAATCCACAATCATTTTATTTGACAGCAATGTCTTGCAATGGCATTTATATTTGCAAAACTTGACCACTGTCATATCCCCCATATCCATACAGACTGAATCCATTCCCTTCACTCTCAACCATTAAACTGTCCCATTTGAGTCTGATCATTTCCATCTCCCATGGGCTGTGTACTTCAGAAAGCCCTGTCCTAGCCACTTAGCTTCTAGTGATATTAAACATGTGTATGTGTCTAAGGGTCTTAGGACAGGAGATGAAGGCTCTAGGAGAAGACTGGTAGAGGGATTAGCTTTCCTGTCCTGCTTCAGCTCTTTACCATTTTAATGAGGCAGGGCCACAGGGTCTTTCTTCGGCCCCAGCCAACTGTGTCATAGTCTGGGCCTGGGGACAAAGTATGGCTGCAGGGGTTCAGGGACAGTTGCGATACAGCACAGCCATTGTATGGAGGGAAATGGAGTGAGATATGGCACTGATGAAGGGGAATGAGAAAAGGTGAATGAGAGAGTGAGACAGAGAGAGAGATGGGGAATACGTGGGTGTCGTATAAGAGCGAGTACCCACAAACCTCCATGTGCGCCTTATCCAAGAATAAAAGAGTAATTTAGGTCTTTCTATACGCCTACCTCCAAAGCCCCTCTGGCATGCACCCTGATAACACAGAGAGGGCACACGTGGATTAACTCTCAATTGAAGGAACTGTAATTACCTGGCAATATGAATAGTATTACTATTACCAGGCAAAAACCGCACAATTTCCCCATTCAATAAATCCAGAAATGGATAAAGGTTAACTAATGAAGGATTTCCAGCATGACTTATATGAGCGACAGTAAACATCAGGTTAAATCAGTGAGGAACATTTCTGTAAGTATGTGTTGTGTGCTAGAACTGAACTACAATAAAAACACAAACGTTTCCTGAATATTTGATTTATTTAAGGAATAATCATATTTTGTAGAAGAACCATTCAACCAGTTCCCAAAAAAGGTTTGTGACAGAAATGGCACTGAAATCTGCAGGGCTTGTGTGTATCACTGTAATGTATACTAGGCTGGCTCTGACACACACTTGCAAAGCCACCTGGGGTTATGCAATGCAGATGCTTACTTAGGCTTAAAAGTAAGACAAAGCTGCTGTCACTGCCATGAGGATGGGAAAAAAGCCACATTGGTGCCACAGTGCTTGACAAGAATGGACAGTGAGAAAAAGCAGAGGGTTGAGGACTCTGTGGTGAGTGTAAAGATCAAAGTTGTGTTTGTGCATTTGTCTAGAGAGTGTACATGTGATTGTCTGGACTTTCATTCAATGAAATCTTAACAGAATCAAGACTGGGAAAGAAAAAAAATCTGAATCCACCCCTCTCCCCCACAGCAAAAAAGAAAAAAAAAAGCCTCAGCAGGGTGTCTGCATTAGTCCTCTCAATTGGACAAAGGATCCGACAGTCATCACAGGGGGTCAGGAGGGTGGTCAAAACTCACGGAAGACTACAATGGCTCTTTGGATTTCCAAACTGACGTGCATGCATGCACACACACTCTAAAGGAATGCATGGCTAATCAACATTGGAGAAAAACACAAATAACCCAGAACTGATGATCTGTGACTGTCAGTGATATAGGGTTTCATAAAAAAAAAAGAACCAACCCAGTTAAAGAATGCTACTGATGTGAATGCATGCAGCCATGCTATTGAATGAGTTATAATGGAGAAGCACATGAAGAGGAGTCATTGATACAGGCTGAAGTCCACTTCACGGTGGTTTTGGCAAAGAGGGTGAGACTGAGAACCATTTCATGGCTAAAGACACTCGGCCCTCGGGGCAGAAATGCCTCTGGAGTAGAGCTGGGCTCAGTCCTATGACCTGGAGGTTATAAGACGCACAATCATTACCATCACTAGAGCTTGACTTGGGCTTTGTTCATCCGTCTCAATCTTTCTCACGGATACATTGAATGACTGTGGTTGACAAAAACCACCCATGCCAGTCAACCAAGCCCCTCTGCAGACATATTCCAAGTTGATTAACCATCAGTTTTTTTCCTCTTTTTAACAGAGGCCTTTATTTCTTGTCAGTATCCCAACAACCTTGTTTCACAGTTTCCCTCTTTACCACTCCTAACCTTTCACCTAGACTTACTATACACTGCTCACCTTTGTCAGCTGTCCACTGTGTCAGACCCTAACCTTTATCCATCTCACTTTATTCCATTCTTCTTCTTTTTAACAAAGCTGTTTCATCTGGGCTCCAACCCCATAGTTCCAGGGCAGGCTACATCACAGACAGCTACAGGCACTAAATGAGAACAAACGCTTCTGCTTTACCTGAACAACTTCCCCGAGGGGACACTCGGACTAGAAGGCAACTAGCATTCTCTCCATTTCTCTCTCACCTCCCTCGCGTTCCTTCCTCTCTGCATTGTGTGTAATTGAAAAACACAAGGCCCAAAGGCCTTTACTTTCTACAATAAAGAAACAGGGCTGATGCCTCATAGGGAGAGGACAAGAAAGGGTGGATGTGGGGGAGGACTCAGAGACAGTGCAATGCAGCAGAATTGAAAAAGTAATTTAATTGAACAATGAGAAATTGAGGCTGATGCTAACATATACCTGAAAAGTGGAAACTATGCAAACCGTGGCGTAATGTTCTAAAAGGGATATGATAGTAGGTGAGGAAATAAACATAGCAGGAGGAAAGGCATAGCGATATATAACAATAAAGATCTGCTGCAGATATAGTTGGATAACATATAGATATTTCTTTTTTTTTTTGGGGGGGGGGGGTATTTGTGCAGAGTCTAGTGGAAACAAAAGTGGCTGTGGCTCAGTAAAGCAGGCTGTCCAATGACTGGAAGGTTAGCGGTTTGAATCCCACTTCCCAGTTGTGACCTAGCACAAGACACTTCGCGTTCCTTCCCTCCAGTGACACGGCACTGGTGTATGCATTTTTGGTAGTGGTTGGAGAGGCTGCACATATTGGCTGCCACATTTCCATCAGTCTGCCCCAGAGCTGATATGGGTCACACATGTAGCTTACCATCACCAAGCAAAGATATTTACAGTTGCTGTGTTGTATGTGACGAGTGATCCGGGTAATGATTTCTGATCAGCGGCATCATTGGTCTTGCATATTTTAAAATGTCCTTTTTTCAACCCTATAACAGTCTGGCCCTTTCCAAAGTTCTTTCACTATTCATTTGGTCCATCTGTAAAGCATCCTGTACAGCTACAACCATTTGTCAATTTTAACATGAATAGACTCAAGATTTACTTCATTCCTGAGTTCCTCCATTGGATTTATCCTTCCAGTTTTATATCACCCTTTCAAAACAACAAAACAAAAACTAGATAGAGTGCATGTAGAAAAGAGATCAGTGAGCATGGCTGCATGAATGATACTCCTGCTAAGTTACTTGATTTCAAACAGCAGGTGTGCATTAATCCCTCTACGAAAGTGAACACGTTATGGGGTTCTCTCCACACACACCCAAAATCACCTCTCTTTCACAGTGTGCACAACATGATGTGAATGCGCAAATCGCTGTACAACTTTCAGTCAGTGGCCAAATCGTCAATGGAATCACAAATGGCCAACATGTTTGTCATAAACAGGAGCTCTATGGCTCCGATGTGCATGTGCATACATGTGTCAATGTGTGACTAATTATTATTTTTTCTTTGTGTATTAGTGTGTGTCACTGCTCTTGCCTGACTGCTCCCCATTCTCATCTTGTCCTCTCACTTGGTGCACACAGATGAAAGTGGGACTTGTGTGTAATTAATTGGATATGTTTGTAATTAGAGGGCGAGTCAGGGAGAAATGCACGCAAGCCTCCTTTTGTTTTGTCTGTTGCGCATAACAGCAGCACAGGAAAATAAAAACTGATTACACAGAACACTAATTACCATGGAATTATCCCCCTCACTTCACAGGGTTAATTCTCATTCAATGTATATGTGTGTGCGCGTCTGTGTGCACATTTATATACATTAGCCTGCCTTCTTTCTACATGTACATGGACACACTTCTGTGCTACAATGAGTGTGTCATTGACCATGAGCCGGATAATAGAGAAGCTTTGGAAGGAATTTGATGACATATTTGCTGGATGAAATCTGCTTTTGGACAAAGGACTCGCTAATGAGCTCCAAGGTCCATGAGCTCAAACAATAGCTTCAAATTTATTCTCTGCTTGTTTGTTTTGTTAGATCTCATATATTCATGGTATGCTTTTAAAATGAACAGCTGTCACATCCAACTTCCAACAGTACAAGTCACCACAGAACTGACATGCTTCAACATGAAACAAAGCACAGCTTGATTTTTTTTATTCATTTATTTAGATGTTTTCTAATAAGAATTCTTTAGAAAACGACAAAAGAAAGTAAGGCGAAGGCACTTGTGATATGAATTGATGAACGCATACTTCTTAAGTTTCACTTTTACACTGAGCCAAGGATGTCCTCAGACTGCTGCATGAGCAGTTTGTTTATAAAACAGTTCAATAAAGTCCTTCAATTGCACTTACTATATGTTGGTCTCAAAAGTTCACCCTCTGCTGCTGATTAAGCGAAGCAGAGCTTTCATTGGTTTTATGTTACTGTTATTTTTGGAAAGCGCAAATAGTTTGCTACAAGTTAGTAAGTTGTAATGATCTATTTTTTGTTTTATGTGTGCATTTATGCTTCAAAGAAAATATTTCCTCAATCAAGCATGTAAACGTCATTCCAAGTGTGCCTAAAATATCATCCAATTTACAGCCTCTTCTTTTCCCTGGTAGTGTTAATATTAATAGTAATAATGTACCCGAAATTAGACGAAAACACAGTACATACAACTAAGATCAAGAGACCTAGATCCTCCTCCTCCATCCGCCCCCTGCCCGCCTCAGCGCCATGGGGAGAAGAGCCTTCGGCCGCTCTGCTTCCCAACTATGGAACTCTCTTCCATCAGATATTCGCAACTCTGACAGTCTCCCCATCTTCAAGTCCCTCAAAACTTTTCTGTTCAAAACTGCATATTCATTGTAATCATCTCACTGCAAACTTACCCTACCATTCATTCTTTTTTTTTGTCTTCATTCTATCCTTTGTATATTTGTATTTTTTTGTTATTTTAATGTTGTAAAGTGTTCTTGAGAGCCCTGAAAGGCGCTGACAAATAAAATGCATCATCATCATCATCATCATTATTATTACTACTTATTCTTAAGATATTTGAGGTTTTAAGAGAACTTTCATTAACATTGGGCAGTAAAAGGTTACAGTATGTGCACACACCTACCTAAAGCAGCAGATCAGATAAATTGAAGATTGCAATCATTGAAGTTTTTTTTTAAAACAATTACTTGTTTTGTCATGACATCACATTTGCCTCATTACTTCTGTGTAATGTGAAGTAGAAGTCAATTTTACTCATCACCAGTGTTGTGCTAGTAACTGAAAAAAAGTAAATAGTTACTTCATTAAAAAAGTAACTCAGTTACTTTGTTGATTACTTACACCAAAAAGTGATGCATTTCTGTTAAACGTAACTAGTTACTATCTTTAAAAGAACAATCTTAAAAATGCCCCCATTGATATCCTTATAACTTCATTTCAGTATGGTACGAAATATAACAAACATGGAGTCGTCGAAAATAAATTGATAAATACATTTAGAAAATAATTTAAGAAGGTTTTAGGGGGAGGCAGCATGTTGCATGGTGAGGTGAGCCCTACAATCCTACAATTCTCCTACTCTTTACATATTTTCATTGACATATTTTCTTTGTTATTCGTGGGCATTGTCACTCTGTCTCTCTTTCAAGTGAAGAGAGTCAAGTGTCAAGCATGTGGTTCGGGGCAGGCATGCCGGTTCAGATGGCGGCCGCGGTAACCAAGGAAACAGGGCTGTGGTGAAGACTAGATTTCCCGGGACAACAAAAAAAAGGACTGTTGTGTTCACGTTTCTCATTCTACTTCCAGTGGACAGCTGTGAGACAATCAGGAGGGCTTCACAGAGAGAGCAGAAGAAGCCCAAATACGCAACTACACTTAATAAAACAAGTCCAAAAACCCGCGACTGGCAATGTTAGCGACTTCAAAGAAAAACAAGCCCACGGTCGCTGCAGCTGCTGGTCAACATGGAAATAATGTAACTAGTAAAGGACAAATGCACCATAGGGTAACGGTAACCGAGTTACTTTATTTAATGAGTAACTCAGAGTATTAGTTACTGACAAAAGGAACAGCATTACAGTAATGTGTTACTTAAACCCAACACTGCTCATCACAAACCAGTGTGTGTGGCAACAGTCTATTTGATCACCAGAAAATGCCTTATGTTTGTTATTTTAAGTTGTTCCAATTGTTTGAATCATGAAGTTGATCAAGGTTACTTCAGGGTTCCTCATAAAGTCAGCGAGCCAAGGATTTTACAAAAGAATCTTGAGAAAGCGGCTTACAAGCCTTTTGTTGGCATCTAAAAGGAGCTGAGCCAAAAGCATGGTGGAAATTACAGAGATCGTGATTCTCTTCATTACAGGTTTGTGAATTACTTTACTTAAGGGTCCTACTCTGTTTCTTCTGTTATTTTGTGTGTAAATTAAAGTTCATAGGGCAATAAAAACCACAACTCATGTCTTGTTCTTCACAAGTTTGCAGTTGCAAAAGCCCACAACTCCACATGAGTTGAACTAATTTTAACTTGAGCAAATGTTCTTGCTTCATGTTGCAAGAATCTTTATGAAGACTCGCATCTAAACTTTGAAAATACTCAGAAAACGTCTTACATCTTCCTTCCACAACATTAGTTATTTTGATCTGTTAAACTGCTTTGTTTGCCAAAACATAGTGGAGCCTACAAAAGTCCCATAATCGAGTACCTGGATACAGGCAAATGTTAATACTACGTTTTAAACTGCAGCAGCAAAGAAAGTTTCTACATTATTACTGTTCCCTTATTAAACTTTAAATCTGATTGTTTGGGTATCTCATAGTCTATGTCGAAAGAAGCACTGTGAAAAGTAAACAAAAGAAAAAATTCAACAAACTTGAAGGCAATCGAGACAACCCAACACTGAGTAGTTCCTAAGTGCTAGTTTAATGTGTAGAATGGACGATAAATAGGTGATGGACGGAGCTTGTGTTACGTCAGCAACTGGTTTATTAACTACAGTTTAAAGCCCTGAGTTGGACATTTTTTCATTACCATGAAAATCTTTCTAAGACCAGTAGTGACCATATTTGGACAAGAATGCTGGGCTCCAGGGCAACCATTGAAAGCTAATTGGACAGAAGAATGCATCTTTGTGAACAAAAATCGGTGATGCTGTCCCTGACATGTCTGTATGACTTCATCTCTGCAATCCAAATTCATTTGATGTATGCATGACAAACTTCATTATGAAGCAAGTACAATTGTGCAGTTCAAATGAAGGACGAACATGCAAGAAACCAAGGCTGAGCAGTTACATGACAACATGTGCGTTCTAAAGAAACAATATAGGTATCTACTGAATCTATTTTTCCACCGGAGTGGACCTGAGGGGGACACCTCCTTCCCTAGATAACAGAAATGGAAGAGTGGATCCCCCTGGACCTCCCTCTCCTTTTCCCTCTCTCTCAGTTCCGCCCTGTGTTACCATGGCAACGAGGAGTGGTGCGACATGGTGAAGACTATGGAAGGAAAAAAAAAAGAGAAAGAGTGGGAGGGAATAGTCCACCTGCAGTCCAACACTGGCAACAGAAAAAAGATGAGGGAATCTAGCAGGAGAGATAAAGAGACAAGAGTTAACCCTAACTTCTTCATGCACAAATATATTTGTCCTCCAGCATAAACAGTGATTTGTCCTTCCTGTCCTCCACTATTATCTCCTTACTCTAAGCTGTGTTATTCTGCCATCTTCTGCTTCTATCCATTTTCAACCAATTCTTCCTGGGTTTGTCCTCCAAACCTTTCATCTCCTTCCTCTGCTTTTTACTTGGCTCCTCTTCATCTTTCAATCCATCCTTCCCTCATCTCCTCATGCACCCTCCCCTCTCCTCTAATGAATTGGTAATGACACTGGTTTGGTCTACAGTGGTGAAAGAGAATTGTAATTATCAAAATGTCACTTCAGGTTATTATAAAAAAAACGAAGAGATGTTTCTGCCCGCAGCATCTTCACTTTGCTGGAGACATGGAAGGAAGGACAGATTCTACCTCATTTTATTTACAGGGTCACATCAGTCGAAACTAGAGAGCAGACATTCATACATGCATGTATGAATATCACACATGTCTGAAAGAAATATGCACCAGACATAATACTGACTGTTGGACGCATCATGCTCATCCCCCTCAGGCAAGGTTCTTTTAATTCTGACATATCACAGTTTTCTAACTCAAAAGCTTGTGGCATTTAAAATAGCATGCATACTGGAAAACAGCCTGCTGTCATCCTTAAAGAATAGGATGACAGTAGGCTGTTTGACTGTCTAACAACAAATAAAATGACCTGGATATCTAAGCCCCCATCCTTAAGTGTTTTAAGAAATCCTACAACAGTTATTTTTATCCATCCCCTGATAATAATGCCCCTTTCACACCAGCACCTAGTCAGCCAAGCCCAGCACCACACCGTCTAATTTGTTTGTGTTCACATTACGATTTTCCCGGAGGGAGTCGATACCCTTTTAGCACCTACTCCATCGAGGTTCTGAAGGAGCCGAGTAGGGCCAAAAATGGTGACGTGTGCAGATTGCAGGCCACTCACTATTGGCCAGAATCTGACGTCACGGGATGACGCATGAGCGCGACTCCCCACAGCGCTAAACCCAAACCCAAAGCCGCGACCAGAGAAAACATTAGCAGCAGGAGAAGCAGAGCAAGGAGAGATGGAATCCCGAAAATCTTTTTCTAACTGTGAGCAACATAACGAACAGCAAGTAAATCACGAGCTCGACTTCCTCCATTGTTGTTGTCCCATGTGTGTCGCAAACAAATGACTTCACGAAACCTCGCTTGACAGCGCCGACCACACTGAAGACGGCCGCCGTTGCCTTCTATTGTAATCGGAACAAACGAAACCGGGGTAGTGTGGTGTCGGCTGAATGAAGGCAGAGCTGACTAGGGGCTGGTGTGAAAGGGGCATAAGTGGGTTTAACTAGACATTTTGCTTGTACTGATACAGTCTTGTGTGACTCACCAAGTCTGACGTCAGACAAAATGTCCTTCAGCCATAAACACAAGGAAGCCATTTCCTTATTAATGAGTTGTATGAAAACATAACCGCTGGCATCACTTTACAGTTTTTGTATTTTTTAAACTATTTCTGTTGAAGTTTACTTAATATTCTATAATGACAAAAAATGCAGACTTGTTATAATCCCCATCTTACATCTCATTACTCAAGAAGCAATATGTGACTTCAGAGGCAGTCAGAGGTAATATAGTCCATCTAGATTGCTCACTGTTGGTGTAACAAGTGAAGACAGAGCTGTCACACTGATGAAACAATCTGACCCATGCAGGGCCAGGGTGCTGAGACTCCCATCAGACTGATAAAGATGCTCATAAAAGGATTTATATTGGCTGTCAGAGTGTATAGATACTTATCAGGCCTATATAGATGAAACATCTATGCACATTCAGAACTATGTGCACAAACACAGACACACAAGGCTCCACCGTTTTCATCTTCACCGTTTATGCTACCCAGTCAGTGTGAACTGGGTGATCTCACCAGCTGATTCTGGTTCAGATTCAAGGTATTGGATGACAAGCAGAAATCACACAGAAACCAGATGTGATCAGATTCAAGGCATCCTCTAATGCCTCATGCCAACACACACACACGATCACGCTTTGACACACTACACAGGCAGTCTGCTTATCCCACCATTACTGCAGCTCACATTCCCTTCGAAAGACAACATAACCCAATTACCAGCATCCTGTTTTTGACAAAGGCAATATCATGATGGTTCAGATATGTATTATTACACTGGGACGCATCCTACCGAAGGTCACACGTTTATATCCTGTCGTACAACAAATCATGCTTCTTTATCCATATGGCTTTAAAGATAGGTTGACTGTCTGATAGTGTTTAATAAAAATCTCCCATCCATCACAAGATTTTTTTCTCTTTGGCTGAGAAGCATCAGGTAATCAATCCATTGCACAAAATTGATTTAATAGACCCATGGACTTTATCACTTCCTGCAGCAGCATTTAATGTTACGTGATTAAAGAGTTATAGATATTAATGCTGTATATTGTATATAATTATGAATTACATTGAGATTTAAGGATTACACATCTGATACAATAAAACTGCCAAAAATATATTTTAATGGCTCAAATAAGTGAAAAGTTTGAATATTTGATGGAGAAAAACAAATACCTCTCAACTGTATTATGATATTAAGGCTTTTAGAAATGTTTACATGTTTAAATTAGGGGTGTGAGGGAGTGTGTGTTTGTAAAATACAGTGTGTGATTAAATTGTTATATATTTTTTTTTTATATGTAATGATTGATTCTTTTATAATTTAAAAGGACTCTGTCCTGCTCCCTGTATGACAAGTGCTTTTAAAATATAATTTGATTTGATATAAAAGAAAGCAAAGTATAGATTTTAGACATTTTCGTACAAAAAACTTGTTTTCCTTCTACTTTTGAATCTAACATGGCTTAACTAAATTCATTTATTTCAATCTTTTCTTTTAAACCTTGATGCATTTGCACCTTTCTTACTCATAGTGACTAAGGAAGGTGCACACAGTGTGAGTAAGGAAAGAATAAAACATCCTTTCATGTAAAGTATTTGTGGTTGCAAAAATTAATCAGTGTCTGTAGACCGTAGAAAACATTTACTTGTGATTACCTTCCATTATAACCTTCTTCACACCCAAATAGTGTAACTGAAAATGAGCATTATTTGACATGTCTGAATCTAGAAATGTGTCTTCACCTGATATTAAGTCTCTAGGTTAAAAGTAACAGATGGAGGAAAAATATGCAGACAGCAAGAAGGATGTTAAAGACGTGGACAGTACCCATTTAAAACCAATGAAATCCTACAACTGTCCCCTTCTATGTTAAGTCTAAACAGAGTAATAAAGTGCAATAATGAGCTAAATTATTAGAATAAATGCACAGTAGAAAGCTTTTTATGATTACTGTTGCCTCTGTGTAAACATAATAAAGTGCTTGGACAGAAAGATGGAAGCAGAGGTGGAGAGATGGAGGGGTGTTGTGGAGCTGAAACCATTCATTAACAGAATGCATTAGTGCATAAATGAACAGTGAAAATAAAACAAACAGGGAAGACTAATTACAATGTACTGAGTTGATACAGCACATGTGGGTTTACGTGTTTGTCTGGTGTTTATGCGAAGATTAATACGCGCCCACTGCCATGTGGTTTCCAGAGGCTTTCAAAAGTCATAAACACGACACTGCTGAGTGTTATCAGGCCTCTCTCAAGGTTGCTATGTGCTACTTTAATTAACACACTGCCAGAGGGAGGCTCCACTGATACAACTGCTATACTTCCAAATTCTCTCAGTGTTCCTGCAACACTACTGCGCTGCTGGCGGTACTTGTTGCCACTGATGCACCAGCAATAAATCAAACTGAAAACAGATCCAGACCACCTATACCTCATGTTGAGACAAGCTGATGAAAGAATGTATGAAAATGAATTTAACCCGAATAAGTAGTACAAAATATGAAAATGTCAGTGTGTAATCCGTAAACATGGAAAGAATATGTTATTCTGACATCTGCATTGTTAAAGTCTTTGGATCCAGCTTTATTTATTTTGATCATAAATACAGGTATTATTTGGTAATAAAAAATGTATTTCTAAAAAAATAGCTACATTCTTTGTGTGTCTAAGACCAAATGTTACCAGTGATGTCTGAAACATCCTTCAGCAGAGCAGTGCATATGAATAAGAGATGAGACATGTGTGCATGCACACACTTGAAAAGGAAATTAATTTTCACATGGTAATCTCTGCATTATCATTTTGATATGGTCCAGTGAGCCTTCACCGTGTGATAAAATACAGTTACACAAAACCACATGGGGTTTAACTACGGCTCTGATCAGACATATTGACCTGCAGCACTCTGATACTCACATACCAGAGCACAATTACACAAATTCCTTGTGATCCGACCTAAAGAAATCACATGCATGTTTGAACACAGAAACGTTTGTATCTGATTATTTTTGTATGTAATAGTCTAAATACCAAATCGCACCTTGGGGATATTAAAATTTAACTCCTCTCTTAAGCATACTCACAGACATATCCATAAAACTGCAGGTTAAGACGAACATTTACATAAACCTTATCACTTTCCAACTCTCATTAAAACTCGGGTCTCCTGTATCATAAAGCAACAGTTTCCATTCACATTCGTAATATCCAGTCCTCGCACACACAACATAGGCACAATGCACCACATAAACATCTGTAAATATAGATTTATAGCACATAAAACTGATGCTTTATAGAGTTATCTGGCAGAGAACCAAATCCCTCCACAATTAATGTCCTTTATCTCACTTAAAAGTTTGCCTCTGACCCAATGCCGCCACTCTTTCTTACTCCCCCCCATCAAAATCATTTCTCCCTGATGACCACTCTGCTGTGTTCCCCGACGTGCAAGCGGAAGGAGAAAAAAGCAGCACGGACATAAAGAGAGAAGGGAAAGAAAAAAAAACAGACAATACCAGAGAGGGAGCTCCGAGACCATTAAAGAGTTCAGAGAGACAATGGCAAAGGAAGAGAGAGAAGAGAGAGGAGAGCATGGGATGTCAGAAGCACTGCCTACTTCTATTGTACAAACATCTGTGATAAGATGAATCCCTATCAAATTCCCACAGAATTTAATACAAACAAAATCAAACAACATAGAAAATAACAACCTTGATGGAAAGTTAAAGTAAGCAGCAGAGGTTGAAAGGCACATGAAGAAAAGATAAACTTGAAGGTAGCTACAAGCATGACTGCAATGCAACATATGATTGTGAGCCAGTTCAAAAATAGAAAAACAGAGGGAACAAAGAAGAGTGAGAGCGGCAGAAAAAGAAAGCTAGAGCAAGTCCCCATGTGTCTGACAGTGCAATGGATGATTTATGGCGAGCATTGTCTCACAATGTAATTGGCCGCCATGATGGTTTTTTGGTGTGAGAATGAGAGCATTAGAAAAGGGGACATATCTCAGAACTTGCATCCAAATAACTTACACATTCATGGTAAAGGGAGGAAAGGAAGAAGGCAGGAAAGAAAGATAAAGCAGAAACGCCAAATAACATTTATACACAAAATAAATAAAAACGTTTAGTCCGGTGATGGATGAACTCTTAGTTCAAATACTTCAATGTTTGAATGTTGTTCATTTGAATATTTGTTAGCCTGAGAGCAAGAGTCAACTGATGATCTCATATTAAGTAAATAACTGAGTAACACCTAATCAACATTCCTTCAATGCCCAGTGACACTACTCCAGCTTTGTCTCAATTTATACGTTTATTGATATACGAGTGCTCGACAATGAGATCACTGCTGACAATCCAAAATGAGGTCACACGACTGCTCAGTGATTTAAGATGAGCTGCATCTCAAGGGACAGGGATATTTGCACAGAGGCCAAGAGTAAGTCAACAAATACTTTTTACTATAGGACAAGCTTAGGCTTAAAGATAAATACACCAATGAGGGATTTGGAAAAAAAAGAGAAAAAAATCTTCCATTAAATCCAATTTAGTAATAAAATAACTTCATACATATAATGAAATGACAATATTCATTCATCTCACCACGTTTAAATTACTCTGCTCTGATGTGTAAATGGACATTGTTGAAAAGTCATATTTTGGAAAATGTTTAACGGATATAGTCTCCGAGAAAAGGCTTCAAAGGGTCCTGTGTATCTTTTATCTTTCCATCACTAAACTAGTTTAATGCGTACACACAACACCATGCACCCACCTTTCCACAGATAAAGGGAAGGCAGGAAAAGACCACAGCCCTGTCATCCAAAGAGCCAACCAAAATGAATCCCCCTCTCTCATGTTTTCCTTCCAAATCAGCTCCATCACTCCCATCTCACTTCTTCCTCTCTTCCCCTTTTCTTCCCATGTTTCCAATCCGGTGCTGGAATTCAGTAGAGAGAAGCTCTTTTGACCATTTTTTCTGTGTGGGTGGACGAGGCCTAAAACTTCTCACTTTAATGAGCATGTGTGTTCTCCTCTGCTCACTCCCCAAACACACCATCTCAAACACTGGCAGCTTGCTGGTATAGTGAAGGATTTGTGGGTATATGTGTGTGTGTGTGTGTGTGTGTGTGTGTGTGTGTGTGTGTGTGTGTGTGTGTGTGTGTGTGTGTGTGTGT
>JBBBVU010000025.1:16086616-16127554 GCA_037177055.1 Atherinosoma microstoma
GCAGTTACATTTTACACTGTCCTCTGTCTGCTTCTGTATTACATATATTGTTCAAACATTTCCCTTGCTGAACAAGTTGAGCTCTAACCAAAACTAGCTTCTGAAAATGTTCGACACATTCCCAAAGGGCACATCAACACTCACACTGCAGGCATGCATGTTATCACATTAAAATGGTATCAGAATGCAGTACAAGAGGGAAGGCACATTTTCTCAGCTTATAGTACATTACCATAGAAATACTGTCAACATCTGGTATCCATGCCAGAACTATGCTGGTATTCACCCTACATAATTTAAGCCCCGTTTGGAACGCTTTGTCCACTCAGTGATCTTGTTGGAGCAATGGCAGCCATACATATTTTAGAAAGCATGAGGGGGAAACAGACTGAAGATGCACCATTAGAGTTGCTGCACAAAAGTCTTGGTAGAAACATAAATTAGCAGGTTTATGAATAGGTCAAAATCTTCAAGTAGCATTACCGTAAGTATGAAAAGATGATTATAGGCAAGAGTAGGGAAACGTAAGAGAACAGGAGGAAGAAATGCAGAAAAATGCTCAAGAGACAAAGATTAGTTGGAAGACAATGTGAACAGTGAGGATAACCAGAGAAAAGAAAATCATCATCTCCAGAGGGAAAAAAAAGCTACATTATTTATGTATTCCTTTGTTTTCCCCTCATCAGTGAGGAATGTACACTTTTTCTAGTGAGTGGGAAGAAAGGAAAAATGAAAGACTGACACAGAAGTGCATGAAAACAGGAAATCTGAAAAATGAGGAGGGCAGCGGTTACTGAATACTTGATGAGATTAGCATTTTAATGTGTTACTGAGGTAGTTGTGAGACCAGCAGCTCACCATGGTTTCATTAATAATGATAGTAGTAATAACAGCTTTGCCATTAAGACCCACATGGTTGGGTTAGAGCACTGTGGCGGAATCTCTTAAAGCAATTTATTTCCTCATCTCCAATACAAGGTCTTCCTCTATACAATGGAGACGGTTGCCATGGGTGATCACTAACCTACCAGCTTAGAAAATTAAAAGTTACATTTACAGAACACTAGGGAGTAAACTACAGTAACAAGATGGGCTTAATTTACCTCCAGAGCTGAGAAATGATTGTTATAAAGCTGCCAAAGAGCAATAAATCAATAAACCTGTGACTTTTCACAGTAAAGGCGGACTTACCTCAGGGAAAATATATGGCGGGTATATGGAAGTGAATGAACTTAACATGTCATAGCTTGTCCGTCAGTGTAATATGACAGCAGAAAAAGATAAACAGTGAGTCAGCAAGAACCCCCAATGAATTACAATCAGGACAGAAGGGCTGCTGCTGTGTCATGAAAAACATCCAGCCATGTGTTTACAAGGAAGCTCTACATGGCAAATGTAGACAACACAAGCTGAAAGACAAAATCAGGATAAACTTCTAAACAACATATCTGATCATTTAGCTTATTCCATCTCTGTGTAAAGTGCAATACAACACAGTGCAAGGTGGCTACATAATGTCACTGGTATGGGTGTAACATTACATTTATCTGCATCATTGTGTCAATTCACTGATCAACAACCCAAAAGCATTAAATATTTCTAAACTAACATAGCTTTAGCTTCTTTTATCTGCTTTTTAAACTCAGAACAACAGAAAATAATTCTAAATTTAAAGGATTTTTTCTGCTCCTCATCTAATCTTTTCCTTTAATCACCTGTCTTCCATTTCACCCCTCCCTCCAGCTGTCCAGCCTGCTGTTCAACTGCTGCTTCACCAACTAAGGAGCGATCACACCAGTGCTTGACACCATGCTGGGACATGTAGCATTTCAACAGCTACCCATCTTCTCTGCCTAAATTAGCATGCATTACACTATCACATGAGCAATTATATTGAGTGGGAGGATGACAGTGTACACTAGGTGAGAGACAGACACCTTTTTTTTTGGGGGGGGGGGGGGCAGGTGTTGCCAGGATGAGGAGAAAGGCAGGGGGAGCACAGCAGGAGTTAAAGAGGTTTAGTCAAGCAAAAAAGGAAGTCTGGATGGAGAATTTTAGAAAAATATATAATATTTAGAATGTTGGGAAAAATAATAAAATAAACCTAATATGCTATGAGTAAAACAAAAACAAAAGAAGAAGAATGCAAGAGGAAAAGATTTAAGGGGCTATCCAGTTCACACAAACTCTTGACACAATCACAGTCCTTTGCCATCACCTGATGGATTAAGTGCTTTTCATTTAGTGGCAGGGTTTCTCACCCAGAGACACCAATTGAAAATCAAGGTAAGCTGTCCTGTTAAGAGCTTAACAGCCTGCTTTGTGTGATGGAGGAGGAAATGCTTAAAATGTCTTAAAAATATTGGCTAAAAAAAAAAAAAACTTTTAGAAAACTGCAATTACAGTACACATTGAGATTCCTAAAGTGATTTGATTAGTATTATTATAATTATATTTAATCTTACCCAGTAACTGTAAAGACAGGTCACCACAGATAATACGATTCAACCATTATTACAGGATTCCAAGAACAATATCTTAAATGACTCAATGGATCATCTGAGACTTCATAAGTTGCTCTCCTAAACTGAGTTTTTATTTACTATATGTTTGATTTTTGCTCAACTGCATACAGAATGGAATGGAAGACTGGGTACCATATACTTTGAAACTGTACTGTCCTGTGAAAGACTGTCTGTGGCAAAGAGAGGAAAGAAAGAAGGACGTGAAGATGTGTGCAGTTTTTTTTTTCCTTTAAATTTTTGTTCCATCAATTGTCATTCTGCTCACAATGCTGACAATCTTACACCAGCACACAACCAGTAATTTAGAGTTTCAAAGACAGGCATGATAATATGGAGATTTTATAGCAACAACCTCTAAACATTGTCATGTACACACACATTTACCAACACAAAGTAGTGCTACAACTCTTTAGCCTCACATTCATTAAAGGATCCTCTGTGGACCTAATTGTGTGGTAGTAAACACTGCTGACAATGCACTGCAATATATGCCTCAAGCCATACTTTTATCAAGGTGAGAGTGTGCACAGTCTGTGCATGAAATACAGGCTAACATAGTGTTATCACTGGGGACCAGTCCCTCTGGATCAATGCAATCTAACATCATCCCAGACCAAATGTACATACACTTCCTGGGCTGTTTACAGACATGAACCTCCATTCAGGTCAGTGTATGTACAGTATTATAAATGAGCAAATAAAAAAAAAATCTGATAAGTCAAAGAGCAGAACCCAGAGTAACACTGCATGTGTGCAGCATGTAACAGGACAAGGACAGAGCAGAGAGGCTGCATGTTTGTCCCGTGTAACACTCAACAGATGCCAAGCTAGCTGTGTGGTGCTTGCTGCAAATTGATTAAGAAAGACTTTGGCCAAGGGCAATAGCCCAAACAAGATGGCCATGCAGGTCACACGGGGCAGACATGCACAAACATGTGCAGGATCTCAATGTTTCATAGTCGGTCATGTCTGTAAAACTAGGCTAACCTGAGCCTGCATGGTAGTCAGTAACTGCTTGGCTATGCAGCAAATCAACACTAAAAAGGAACTAAATCAACTAGTTTCTACAAGAACAAGACAATTATTGCTACAGATAACATTTGAATATGACAGCCATTTTAAATATTGTGAACAATCTCAAATTAGAATCTTATCACCTCTTAAAAACAAATTAAAATGGTAAGACAGCACTGATTGACCATGCTCATATGAAATGGGATTGCTTGATATTCACACTATCACAGGAATGTCCATCCACATACAAGTACAGTGTCTCAATGTGTTTACATACCTGATGTCAGGAGAGGACCATTTCAAAAGTGATTAGAGAAGCGGCATCAGGGAGACAAAAAAGAGAAAAAAAGAAAAACGTCATTGGTGTACATAATACATCTGGACATAACTTAGAAAAAGTTGTCCCAGGTAAAGGTTAGCATGATCAACAAATCAACTAAAAAGCAAAATGTCATGTAATGTTTACAACAATTAAATATATAAACCAAACTAAATGACATTCCACAGGGGTCTCTGTACAAAAGAACAAAAAAAAAAAACACCCGCAGGCTGAAATGATTAAATTTGTCAGGCAGTTTCTGCTTATTCCCTGAATCTAAGCTGCACCAACTCTCAGGCCCTGTTAGCAGTGACAGCATCCACATCCTGTTTCCATGTTGTGCCAATGAAGCAGGCTGGCATAAGGCTGGCTGGCACTCTGCAGTGCTGCGAAAATGCAGCAGCACAGTACCAGCCTTAGGTTAGAAAGATGTGATTCATTAATCAGCAGTCCCTGCAGGGAATAACGCTGCCTGCTGGCGCAGCCTCTCTTTCCATTCTCCTTTAGTCCCTACTGACTAGCCACTGGACAAACAGCACAATAGTAAGCTGTGCGCATACACTATATTGTACAGACACACTGGTATGCATCCCACTCGTAATTAAACAACACACTCACACACACATTCATATAAATATTCATACTTTATTGCTAGAGTTTTGTCTCCTGAGGCTTATCTGTGATGGAACGGCTTAGTTTGGGGACTGACTATAAGGATAATTAGTTGAAGGTAGACCAGGATTTTTTCTTGACTCTTCTTTTTCTTCTTCCTTTTTTTAATCTAAAAGCTCCAGATTTTTACTTGCCGTCTTGGTCTCTTTGGTCTTCTGTTTACATTCACCTCCCAATTTCATGAACCAATAGTGGTTTTATTAATCACTGTCAGCCTTAATAGGTCCTGCAGGGGCCAGTAAATGTGTGCAGTGTTTTGTGTAAAATTATACAGGTAGGTCGTCTTGTACTGAAAAGGTGAGACAACCTTAAAAGGATGTACATTTATTTCTTTGTCACTCTGATAAGACTCCTTTTCCTTTATCAAATCTGCATTTGGATGATGACGAATAAAAACAGTTTCATAATCATACTCTCTTTTTGGTTAAGTGGTTCCTTTGAGAAAGCTAAATTAAGTGCCATACAGACTGAACCACACCAAGATTCCTATCAATACACAGAGGATACATGTTTGTCTCTAAAAACTAACACACCATTAAATGCCCTAAGGTTCCCAAGCTCTTGTTAAGTGCATCACAGGTTTGCCTTGTGAAGTCCTCTGACAGAAGTTTTCAGCAGATAGCAGTGAAGGGATTAGGGATAAAAAGCCATTATTGTGCAGCCAGAATGCAACTCAAAGCAATGTTTTTCTCAAAAATAGTAAATACTCAATTGATATGCTTTTCTTAATGGGGCAGAGATGAAAAGCAGCAATACATGCCTCCACAGCTCGATAAGTCTTTTTAGACTGTTTTTGGTTATTTGAGATTCAGACTAACAAGACTTTATCCTGCACACATAGTTGACTGCAAGTGTGTTTGGCACAGCGTTTAAAGGACAGGAAAGCTAAACAGAGGTGAAATATAAATAATGGTCAAGCCCTGTCCAAACAGCCTTTTGTCTGTGGCTGACGGGAAGCAGTAAGTCTCCCCCCATTTGTTGCCAAGTTTGTGTGCTGAATGTAATTTGTAGGGATTTAGACATATCATTAAGATCCAATCCGACTAAAGACAGATGCTTTGTTTCTTATGTTGTTTGACATTTGGGGAGTGAGGAAAGGTTGCAATGTTATGTTTAGTCTTTTTCTGAGTAACTTAGCAAAATTATTTAGTCTGAATAAAGAAACTGCAACACCCAGCAGTTTAAATCCACATGCACATCTCTTACTCTTACGTAAATGAAAATTGCAGACAATAGGAGCTTACCAATAACAAACCATATGGTTCAGCCAGGCTACTGAGGTGTTCACAAACACAGAGGTATCGACCTTTCCTGTGGCTTTAACAAAATAAAAAAGGGTAGACAAACAGCAGGGAAAAACAAACAAAAAAACTTGATTGCCTTTTCTACTTGGCATCAAAGGGTGTTCCTTTCTCAACTGATTACTGAAACCCACCACTTACTTCAGATTAGATTTACTTTATAGAGGAGAGAAAATCCATATTCCCACCCCCGAAAGACGATGAGCCATTGCAAGTTGTAAGTTCAACTGAACACACTGAGGAGCATCATTTCACCCTTCTCTGCATGGCCTCCATCTACCATGACAGTAGCACAGTAGGTCAAGACCCTTTTCACAGTGGGAGCAGGTATATTCTACTGGGAGCAACTTATGTCATTATCCTACTTCAAATTCAAATTGCCAAAACATATGTGGCCGCCCTCTATTATACAAATTAGCATTTAAATTTTCCTAACAAGATATAAGGTGGACAGGGGAGAGATGAGAGGAAAAGGAGGACTGCAGATATAACAGCCCATGAGGAAAATATGAAAATTTTGATTAAGGTTCAACAGATGGCCGTGAATTTACATGAGTCGGAGATGACATTTCTGTGCCATAGAAAATACGCACCGAGACTGCATCTCCCAAAATAAAGCTGTACAAAACAAATGCTTTGAGAAAAAAGGAAGATTTGTGTGTGTCCTTTTGCATACGAGTGCCTGAAAAAGCCCCCCAGTGTACACCAGCTCCTGTAGGTCACATACTTCAGGGATCAACAGAGGGGGCTTAAGCGCTTCTTGTTTTTGTCTGCTCACTGCTTTCACACACACTTGACTGTGGCTCAAAAATAATTACCTGCAGAATTCACAACATTATTTCACAGCAACTAATGACTGCTCTTAATATGCCTGTAATTACCTGTCAATTGCATATAATTGACAGAAACAGCAGCAGGCCTGAGTATGAGGAGAAAGGGGGCGTTGCAGGGAAATTAGAAGCCTCAACAACACAAGCTTTTCTACTGGAAGACAGGAAATATTGATAGCATTAAAGTAATGGAAGTGTGCTTTATATTATTGCTTTTGTTTATTCCCCTCATTCAAGATGCATTAAAACTGTACATTTGTTCACCATGTAGTGCCCTATATACCAAGTCAGCAATGCTGTTGTGCAGTTCCAAAGCCTAATAACCAACTTTTCATTTACTAGTGAACTACAAACTTGTCACATGGAACACCAAAAGCAGTGTACAGAAGCTGTACCCTGCATTGGTCAACATAGACCATTAGACATTAACATGTAGCCAGTGAAACATGCTGATGCTACACTCACAGCTCGTTATTGTGATTTTCCTACCTGCTGAGAATGTTTGTGAGCATCGTAATAGTGCTCATGTACGATTTATTACAGGACTAATTTGCATCAGACCCCTATCAATATGGTGTTTTCCTCCAAATGATGCATTCTTATTCAGTAAATTCTTTCCTTTAACATATTGTCTCAGATTTCCTCATCTTTCTCTCCTCATGTCATCTCTCTGCCATTGTGGATCTCTTTCTCAGCCTCTCATCTTCCTCAATTTCTCCAGCCATTGACAGCTCCCACAGATTCTCTTTGCAATGCAGCATAACCCTCTTTTTTTTATTGCTCCTTGCCCCCCCGCCCCCCCTCCCTCTCTCACAATCTGTTTGCTGCACACCCTCACCCCATTATTTATTGATCATAGAATGGGGGGCCTGAGGAAGGGTTGTGTATAGGGTCTGAGCTGTATTTCCATAAAGGATATTTAAGGCCACTGCCTCTAAGATCCCCAACGGCCATCACTGGCAAACATACAGTAGGGTCAGAGGACAAGATAAAGGGACAACCCAGTCTTCATGAAATATGGACAGCTTATAAGAGTGGCAATAAGGAGACAGGAGGGTGATGGGAGCTATATGAGTGGCTTTACAGTGGATTTTAAGAGTAGGATTTGGTGTATATGGTGTACATTTATCAGTAAGAAAGACATAAAAACTTCTCTCACTGTCTTGCAGTCAGGCTGTTTTAAAGGGATACTTTAAGCCCCTCTTTCTCCTTTGAATAAAGGACAAATGGTGCACCTGGCAGCCTGGCCAGGCAGCGCTAAAATTGAAGCGACATTGTGTGTCATTAAATTCCTCCACACCATCCCAGGCTCTGCTGATTCAAAGGCACTGCCAGTAATAGCAATGAGGAGTGCAAGCGTATCTGAGAGCTTTGTAAAAGGTCAGAGATGGTACTGGAGTCTCTTGTCAGCATTTATGGTGAGTGGTGTGGCAGCAGAAAGAAAAGGTTGGTAGTATCTTTTCATTTGGGTTACTCTGGGAAATAGCTGGGGAAATGAGGCTGTGTTTCACAGCTGTCTCCACAGAAAAAAGGAGAGATAGAAAGTCCGGAAGTAGAGTAAAGAGGTAGAAATGCAGAGGGATGTAGAAATGACAGTTGATGACCAGTGGAATGGGCCCAAGGTGAGTGCTGTTTGATGTGGGACATTCATGTGTCTCTTGCCAAGGCCAAAGCACTACACCTCAGCAGTGGACATTGCAACATGACACAGGTGCCAGGAAACGCTCAGATATGCTGAACGGGGAATACAGAGGGTTTGGATCATGGACAAAGGGGTACTGAGGTTTACTGTGACATGGAACACTACTGAGAGGATGCACCAGCCAGCTAGAGCAACAGCAATCTAACTGTGAGCATTGATAGGACAGGGACTGAACACACATGGGCTAATGAGGGGGTCAACAGCAGCTGAGATGAATCAACAAAACTGCACATAGGAAAATGAATACAGACACATCACCTGGGCAGTCAATCGCTGGACTGGTAAGAGAGAGGGACTACTAAAAGGAATCAGACCAGGAAAGATGAGTGCAGCCAAAGCATTAACATGCTTACGGTCTCTTCAGTGGGTTTAGGTCTCCCTCTGTAGCTGTGGTATAAATGATCTATTGGCCATCATTTAGCAAGGCTGCATGTTTATCATTCATCACAGTAACCATCAAGTATGTAGGAGACTGTTAGATAGGTAGCTGACCTATGTGAGAAAGAGAGCAAAGAGTTCCCTATGGGACCCACTAGAATGGAGAATAGCAATGGATCATCTCATGAACATTAATCATACTAGCCTAGTTCTTAATGCAGAGTGTAAATGGAAAGGGGGGTGTTGGACTGAGCTCATGTATATGTGTGGCAGTAATAAAGAAAAGAGCACATAAAAGCAAAAAGGTAATGTATCATATGCTCGATCTAGTGACCTCAAAACTAGCAATCAAATGTCGCAACAACACACAGACACACATGAGTTTAAAACAAAGAATACTTTCTTTAGACCATACATGATACAATGTCACAAAGCATATGCTTAATGGGGTGTAAATCGCATGTTTGATACAATATCATATCAATGGATAATAAATTTGCTGATGTCACAAATGCTGCCACAACACAATCTTAATTTGTTTCAGGTACCAGTGATCAATAGGAGACAATGTTATTGGTTTATTGATTACTGAATTGATTTATTGATATAGACTGATGTATTTTTACACCCACAACAATTACACATTGGGACACAGAAAACAGGGTACTTGATCATTATGTTCAGCTTGTCGCATATGAAAATGCAACAAACAGAATTTGTTAATGAGCTGTATAAGCAGATACTATTTTTATAGTAAGAACCTTCTTTCAGTGCTACAATGGAAACACCTGATACTCAAAAGGTACCATTTTGGTTGTGGAGTAATGCTTATGAGTTTAAAGTGTTGTAGTCCAACACACTAGTAATGCAAAATCCCTGAAAAACATATCCCCCATTGTAAATGTCAGGCTGCTTAAATTTTGCAGAAAGCTCAGAAGCATCCCAATCATGTGAAAGCTGCCACTGACGGAGAGCAGACAGAGAATACAAGCACGGATGCTGTCACCTGAAGACAAAAAGATGGCAATGAGAATGTGCTGGGAATACAGAAACATAAAAACACTGCAGCAGAAAAATTAAGTAAAAGAACGGAGAAATACAAATGGGAGATGTCAACACACGGCTACAGAAAAGTAACGGTGAACAAAAGTGTGTATGGATGCCGAGTGAATGGGCTCATAGTTTGTCAATTGTTTCGATACAACTATGGTTTCCCACTGGCGTTGCCTTTGCTGGGAAATGGACAATTTGTTGCTACACAGAGGAGACAAACGTAGCTTTTTCTGCAACTCTGCTCAAAGGAGGTGGATGGTGATGTCTTAGAGGAGGAAACGCTCAAACTTAAACACAAATTAATGGTTCAAACAAACAAACTGCTGATGTTCCCTTGGGAAGTCACCTCAAACAAATGGCTGACCTGTGTGTGTCTGTGGGTGTGTATTTAAGACGTTTATCTTCACAATGTCGAGATAATAAACACCAACAGCTGCAGTCAGTCCTAATTAAATACCTGCACATCTGCTCCTGGATCCTTCTTGCTTATTATGTGTCTGTTGTGCTTGGTGTGTGGGTGGATAGCTCCATGTTTCTTTTTTTGTGCATGCATCAATGTTCTCCATGAAGTTTTCACTTTCTTTCACAGGTTCTGAACGCATATGCTTAAAATCATCTCCAGAATGGCTCTGTCAAAGTGAAGTAGCATTAAAATACGAATATCTGCATAGTTTCAATGCAGCATCAAAGATATGACCCACAATAGGTTTGACCTTGTATTTCCAAAAAAGTGCAGCCATTTCTGTCATCATCAGACAGAATCGAGAAGACAACAGAAAGTCAGAGTATTAGTTACTTTTGGAACTAAAGAAGACAGAAAACTTTGATGAAAAGAAGTGGACACTTTGGTGGACATGATGAGCATGATGAAAGAGGGAACAGACATCTCATTGTTTGCAACCAATGGAGAGCAATGTTCAGTTTCTAACTATATGAGCCTGTCTGCCCTTGTTCAACTCACCACCTTCCCTCAGGCAACCTCTGGTGCTAAATTGAGGTCAGATGTCACCATTGTGAGTGTGGGAGGGCACTTGTATGCACACAAGATGAGGCGTCAAAACTGGAGGCTTGGGTTGCAATGCAGTACACAAATACCACATGAGAGGAGACGCATCATATTCCCCAGCCCATCATGCCTGAGGGGACAGCAGCTCTTGACCCTGTTAAATATTTACTGGCACTGCTACTATCAAGAGTCTGACAGTTAACTGCTGTCCTGTAATACTATGTCGTCCATCTATCCTCCATCTCACCTAGCAATGTAGTAAAACAAAAATAGATTCATCATGTTCATTTCTTACTCTAATACTAAAACAAGACACATCTTGACCCCTTGTCACCACGTGTGTTTATCAGCAGCTTGTCTGAAGCCACATCTAATGAAGACATCTGTATGGTACAACAGCTGATATCCAAGGAGTCATACATGACCATGATATACTCAGGACCAGTGCAATCACTCAATTATTCAGCTGGCATACTCCATTGTTTGGATAATGGCTGCGGCAAGTCATGCATACATAAAACAAAAAGTAAGGCTGTGTGCATGTAAGATCTTCACCTCACGGGTCACACTCAGGGGGCAATTATTCTCTCCTCTGCATTGTCTTTAACCTCTGACCTTTCAGAGTGATACAGAGTCATAGAGCTGAATGCGTCTAGACCACTTAGTGATCACTGAGGTCGGGAGAAAAAAACTTGGCCTCAGGGCATCATTGACAGGAATTTAATAATGAAAGCCAGAAAACTGAAGGGGGATCTTTGGACACAGAAAGGGGAATCTGTAGAGGGAGTTGTACAGTTTGGATAAAAGAGGAATTATTTAAATTATGAACACTAGCTTGCAGAGATTTCTGTGATAAATGCAATTTATCAATCCAAGCATATCAGCTTGAAGCCACATAAATTAACAAGCATTTCTAAAACAACTAGCATTTCTCAGTGGGTTAAGAAAAAACTTAATTCAGTAATTAGAAATTGATCTAACACGTTTGGAAAATTGGTGTTGAAAATTGCCTGCAAACGAGTAGGAATAAGTCACATAATATCTATAAAACTGGTAAATTTCCAAACTAAAATGGAATAATTATGCATTCATGGATAAAAATGACAGTGACAAAAGTGCTGAATTTTATTTTTATATTGAAATATGTGTTGTATGGCAGCAGTACATGTAATGAAAACTGACATAAGGACTGCTAAAATGTGTTACATGATCTCTGGTAATCTCCCTCTTGTGTTTAGGTCATCTATATTGTGTCAACACAAGCTTAAGTGTGTGTTGTGTGTGCATGTGTGTGGTGGACAGGGGGAGGGATAGTGGTTTTGGTAATCAATACTGTCAGATGCTTAGACATATGCTTAATCAGCAGTAAAAATGCACTTAAGTCGACAGGTCTCCATGTCACAACTGGGGCACAGTCCCACAGATCTCTTGCATGTTAGTATTTTCTAACAATGACCAGATTAGCATGTAATGAAAAGAACAAACGAGTAGTCTTTGCAAATTCACATTGTCTATATTTCAAAAGGACGGACTATTTCAAACACACGACAAATACTATCTAAGGATGATCACTTTGTCACATGAAGCCCCTTTTCCCATAGTATTGGGGTCTTGAGACCTTATAAAGTGAAGGGAATAAGGGAGTATGGAATATGACGGGTACCAGTTAGGTAGTTTTCCTTAGGGATGCTTTCTGAGGCTCTTATTCCACTCATCCCGTTGTGGGTTTTTGTGTATCCTCAACCGGTCAATACCCCATCCCCCTCCCTTGAGGTAAGCCCTTCTAAAACATGCATGAGTCTATTGGCTGGGAAAGTACCACAGAAGGCCTTCAGGGCTTTCCAAAGTGGCAGAATATCTGAAAGCTAAGTGAGACCGTCTTTGCAGGATTAAGTCTAAGGTCTTTCTTCCTTCTCTTTAATTCTCTTTTGCTGTTCCTGCTCTCATGTTCTCATTCTTAGCCTCTTTTTTTCTCCTTTTACATTCTACCACACAGACATATGCTTATGTACATATAAATCAGTCCTAAAGCCTCAACCCTGCTGCCAGATGTATCCAACCTGTTAAGCACGATGAGACAAATTCCCTTGCCTATTGTAAAAAGCTTACGTTTTAATCAATCAGGAACTGGAAAACCCACAATGTATTGAAAAAGAAAATGTATCACAAGGAAAATGGTCTGTTATACTTTTTGCCACAGTGTTATAAAGCTACTTACGTTTAAATATCTAGTTATTTGAGAAGGCTAATTGAAACAAACTGGGGTTGGGAAGGTAGAATTAGAATAAATAAGTTGAGATGGATTGTTGGGTTGTTCAATGTTTGATGAGTCCAAATGGCCTGTTGTTTGACCCAGCTGGTAAGGATCAAATGGGGTTTTAGAGGAATGGAAAGTGTAGCTGAACAAAACTGAAGCAAAGAGACGTTGCAGGAAACAAGAGGAAGAAATGCTTGGAAGACGTTTTCCAGCAAGAAGCAAATTCTATTTTCTACAATAACTTTTGATGAATTAAATCTCTTTTTTAAATTGAAAATCACTTTAAAGAGTACTTTGCTTACTTCCTATGACATACTCATTTCCTCTCCCCTCCCAGGAACAGTTGAGGATCAATGTCTTGTCATGCTTAATGTGCACTATCTGCAATCCTTCATATTCAAAACTGGGTCTCTGTATCAGAGCATAGCAGACACAAATCACCACTCAACAGTAAATGTAGAGCAAAGACTGGGCAAAGGGATAGATGGATGGACAGAAAGAGGGTGGACAGTCACAGCTGATGGAAGAGAGAACCCCTTAACTTAAAAACACATTAATCACAAGCATGCAAAAACGCAGGACTAAAAAGGAAGACAAGGCTGAAACCACAACTCTTAACATGCAGTTCATGATCAGAAACATGATCAGTGCCACAGAGGTGTAGAGAGGAAGGGTTTCTTAAAAAAAGATCAACTGATTTTGACTCCTTTGCACTTTATTTCATCATAGCATCCTCCCCTACATTTCTTCCATTGTGGTTTCAGTACCCACCTTCCATCCAAGTTTCTTTCACACATTGTAACTTATCAGCCTGCTCATTCTGTTTGTTGCTGCTTTTTTTCTTCCCTGAACCACATTCTATATGCACCTCATCATTCTCTTTCCGTCATCACAGACAATGATGCTTAGTGAATATAACACTCATGCATTCTTCTCTTAAGTGCCACCATTATGGTTACCAGATGCACTTATGGCTTTTTAGGTCCATTGATTGGCACAATCAATACGTCATCTAAGAAAAGTTTGGAGACACTACATTAGAGCTGCCAGACGCTCTTAAGGCTTTAAGAAGTCATTTGTATGGAGATGGGAGCTAGTTCATTATGTTAATGGTCAACAGCAGATGGGTTGGGGTGGGATCTAAAAGCCTTGCTTGTTTCCAGTATTTTTTTAATTCCATTCACATTTGAAGCTAGCATGCCAGCTCCCCACCACCTAAAGTCATCTGACAATGATTAGTGTCATGAATGCCCTGATAATAATCTTTTTTATTGCCGCCATCCACTGAATTTTTATGTTAATGAGAGCCTACTTTATACAAAGCTGTAAGCTTGTGTGATTCTTTAATTACAGAACATTAACAATAATAGAATTACCTATAATTAGGGCGATATGGGTTTTATTTTGTTAAAGTAAATTAGCACATCAAGTGTAGCATCCTCAACCTGACTACCCATACCTTGGGGAAATCAAAAAGACGTCAACATGTTTTCAGTGTGTTATTATAAGGGCTACCAATCTTAAGCTATTAAAAGTATTAGTATGTTAAATTAAGCAACTAAGGAGACTAATGCTGCATTGTATGAATTATGGATGCAAGTTGTATTTCAAAAAGCTTTTGTGAACAACATAGGATCTGCGCTTTAAAGCTTTTGAAAGAATTGTTGTCTTTTGGTTGTGGTTTGATCATGTGGTTATGATCAGTCACAGTGACATGTCAGCACAATTTTCAGAACTCAGAGTGTTTCGTCATAATGCTTGCCTCTGCTGTCAAGGACTTGCTACCATGCTATGACCACAGATAAGCTCTGAATGTGTTGCTATCTCCCAACTGGTCGCTACACCAATCTTGCATGTCACACTCGCAATCAGGCTGATGCAGGTGACATGACTGAGTGGCTGAACAATGGAATGGAGGCTTGGGCCTCAGATAAGAAATTAATATTGATTGCGCATGCATGTCGGACAGATTCTGCCCATTAGGTGTTACATTGCTCTGTTCATTCTCTTACTGGTAATATCCCCAGTGTGAGGGCTGAAAGACGAAGGACGGGAAGTTCGTTTACTTAATCAGTCATGAATCATGTAGCAGTGAGTTAACAGTAACAGCGTCTAGAATATTTATCATGAAGTGGTTTCTTCTATGATTTGTGCAGCAGGCGTTTTAGATTTCACAATGATTTAGGATAATGGATACATTATTGTCTTTACTTTGTAATTTCTGGAAGAAACACAAAAAACTTAAATAATTTCACTGCCTAATTATTTTTTTGTAGGCAAGGAAATGTCAGCAAAGTATTTGCTGATTTGTTTCACATACATGAGACAACATAATGCCGAATCCATTTTCCCAGCAGCTAGGTTTGCACAGTTCAGGTAAACTTGCTGACAGTCTCAGTTCACAGAGAAAGCACAAATAAAAGCACTTTCACTCAGTCTGGATAGTGTAAGTAACACCCAAATATAGATTTGTGTGTATAAGTGTGAGAGTTTATGTGCGTGCGTGAGTGAGAGACAGACACATAGTGCTAAGAGCTATAACTGCGGGAGTGTTTTACAAGCTCAAAGCCCTGTGCCTGCTCCTCTAATTCAGCACACACATTGCACTTTCAGCAAATCAATGATCCCCTTGTGCCTCACACGCAATCTCGCTTTCCTCACACCCATCCATATGCACATAAACCCTTAAAAAGGCACAAACTCATACACACACAAACACAAAAATCAGTACACGTAAACATTCAATTCTACTCCTTCCACCCTCCCGTCACTCCTGCTCCCTTTCTCATGCTCTCATACACCCCCTCTCTTTTTCTTTCCATCCCTTTTTCTCTCTGAAGCCCTGAGCAATTACTCATCGAGACTCTAGAGGAGCCTTTAAGTGAGAAGGGAGGAAATGACTGAAGCAAGAGAAGAACGGGTGGATGGAAAGAATATAGATAAATGCATGTGGGGGTGAATGAAAACTGTCCACCACTGGTAGCGAAGCACCTAAAAACATCTGCTCTCCAATGACCAGGGTCAAGGTGTCATGAAAGAGTGTGCGGGTCTCATCTGCACAGCATGTGTACTGTTTTGTGAGTGTGTATAGGGTTAAGGGGAGGGGAGTTGGGTCACAGCAGTATGACACAACATCATTTATTCATTGGGGAGGGCAATATGTGTGTTACAGCTGGGATGCACATGGTCAGTACACACACACACACACACACACACACACACGGCACTTCTGGGAGGCAAAGCAATCGTTTTATCTTCCTGCAAGATAACACACACAAAGCCTTGTTAAAACAATAACCATATAGCAGACTGCAGTCCTAACAGTGAGTACTGTACAATAATTGCGTATCCCTCTCTTCACTGTGTCCCCAGTCTTTGCTAAGCTCTCAGGTTGATCCATTTAAAAACACAATGAAGGATTACATTCTCATCTGGCCACTGGCTTCAGCCAGCACAGAAAATGAAGACGACTAACACTAACTTGGCACGCAATGTTTTCCTGTCTGAGCTTTTCATGTTTTTACCAAAGACAAGATGCAGTATACACAAGTGTGCTTGCTACACGTGGCAATCATATGTGTATGTGCATGTCTTGCAAGTGCAGGAGACTCAGGCCTGTCATCTCGAGGGCAGGTGAGGGGGATAAAGCCCCCTCTCCAGTGTGGAGTGGCTGTGAATTGGTTTTGGCTTTGGGCTAAATCTCCTCACAGATACCTCGTTTTCTCCACAAGACCAGGAAAAAAACAGACTGCTTTCATTCAGGCTGCTACACATTCAATTCACTGTGATTTGAGCCAGTTCTTGGCCAAAATGCAGGTGTCAAGATGTGTGCGTGCACACACACACACACACACACACACACACACACACACACACAAGATTGTTTCTCTATGCATTCCTGTTGTCACTATCTCATATCCACAACCACCAAATCATTTCAAAACAATAATGAACCTTCTCACAGAATGACCTCCTCCACCATTGACTTTAGTCTGCAATTTACTCTTTCACACCCAAACAGCTCCCACATACACTTCAGCTTCCTCACACACAGCACACACAGTTACCATTCCTACATGGCCAAACCCCCCACAAGGAAGACGACAGTTGCAGTCTGTCCATCCTGCAGTATTCAAGGCCCTGATTAAACCAGCGCTTATTGGTAATTACACACAGCGCTTTGTGGCGGTATCCAGAAAGCTGTAAAGCATTCTAACTTCCCACCACGTAAACACCCACCATCCCCACCTCCACTGGCACAGTGCCGTCTCCTCCTTTCCTCTTCTTCAGCCTTTCAGGGGGCTGCAGGTGGCACAATTGGCAGTAATGTGTTCTAATTGTTGGCAGCGCTGCCTGGGTAAAGATATGTTGTAGGGAGTGGGAGCTTGGCTGGGGTACAGCAGGAAACAGAAGGGGAGGGAGTAGAGGGGTCTGTAAGTAGAGGTAAAAAAAATGGAAAGGAGGATGTATGGACGGCGAAAAGATAAAAAAAAATTAAAAGCAGCAACATGCCAAGCACATAAATTTGGGGGGAAACAGAAATACAGCATGAATAATGTAATGTTTTAGAAAAATGAAAAAAAAAATAGGGGTGGAGGGACAGCAGAGCAGGGAATTAGCAGCATAGAAGAGAATGGGGAAAATATAAACCCATAGAGGCTGCTGTTTACGTCGTGTCCAAATGTTTCCTTCACTGTTGTTTTTCAGGTAGCTCGGCGAGAAGATCCCTAGGGTTGAGGCTTAACCATAACTGCAGCAGAGACAGAAACACTGTGAGCTGCTGGCTTTATGTAGGAGAGTGGTTTGACACAAGCCAAAGTTGCTGAGCTCCAGACCACACAACTCCCTGAGGTATGTCAATACAGAAATGTGAGTGGCAAATGGTGAGTGTAAACTAAGGCCAGTGAAGTTAAACTATTGTATTATAATCCCAGAAGCTTTTGTTTCTTCATCACTGATCTCTACTGTATTTCAGCCTCTTTTTATTGCACTCCCAACTTTTTCGTGCTGTCCATAAAAACAGCCTGCTCATTATTTATTTGTAAGCTAGTACATCTAATCCACGTATGAAACTATAGTAAATATCCAACTAGGCCCACAGCTTAGTACAAAGTGACAGACTCTAGTGGCACCAGTCTTGTATAAGAGGAAGTACTGTATGTAAAGAAGAGCAGAGCAGTTCTTTGGTGAAATGACACCTCCTGCCCACTGCTCACAGACAAGTGTTGTCATTCCTTCTGAATATTGCTAATGTGGTATTGGTCTGGTGTGAAGACAGAATGACAACCACTGGACGTATGCCATGTGACAAAGCCAGAGAAGAAGGAGCCTCGTTTAGACAATCGTAGGAAGATCTATGATTCAATATGGCAGCATGAATAAATCATGGGCTGGGTTCTGTAATTCTCATTGAGTCCTCCAAATTATGCTGAATGCAGGTGTTGGACAAGTTAATGAAAAATCTAAATGCTAAAATATATATATTTTTTTCCATTAACATACACTCTCTTGACAGCAAAAACTACAATAACTACTTCAATACATTAGGGAATAGAGTCATACATGTTTTGGACAATCTGTAGGGGAATTTTAATCAATTCTTCAAGCATAACCTTTTCCAGCTCCTCCTGAGTTAATGATCAAGGGAGCCAGTTGATTACTGGCTGCTCCAAAACACACCAGATGCCTGGTTATGTTAAGATCTAATGATTGTGGGCCAATAGAAAGATTTCACGTCACTGCCGTGTTCTCTGTGCCAGTTTTTAACTATATTAGAAGTGTCAATCAGCACATTATCGTCCCACTGGGAAACAGCTGGCTATAGAAAATTGCCACAAACCTCTTCAAAGTAACCGTACCATGCAGTGCCATCACAGAACCAATGGAATTTAACTATATTGTAGCTACCCAATTTATCACAGAACTGCCATCATGTTTCATAGTTAGGGTAAGGCAATTACGAACAAAGGCTTTTTTGGTTGTCCTCCGTCCTAACCAAGGAAAAATTGTAAAGGATGATTTATCATAGAGGCTGGTATTCTTTTCATTGATCCATTTTCAATTTATTGTATCCTGTATGCAATTTTGTGTTTTTCAACAGCACTGAAGAAAGAAAATGTTGGATAATTCCAGCCCATCCACAGCATCCAGCTGCACTAAACTCTTAAACTGTTTTCTCATACTGGGTTGGCAAACTGTTGGTTAACAATACAGTCACTTCAGTAGTTATAGTTCTAGATGATTTCACTACGCAATATATTTGAACTCTCTGCAGTTCCCTATGTGACCTGTGTTGAATTCATAAAGGTCCCACATGTTGATATAAATTGATGCAAAGATCGCTGAAAAAGAAACATCTTGGCTACTGCAGCTAGACAAGGATGGCTGCGGTCTATATAAGACCATTGAGATTCTGATTTACCCTCATATTTCTATCCTGTAGGCTGTACTAAAAACAAATTGAGTACAGGTTATTGCTCAAAGGTCAATGTGAAAATTCATTTAAAAAAAAAATGCTTTCTAGAAACTCAGCAATTGTTGGTTTAAATATATGCCACTGGTGGCCCCAATATAGCCTGGATTTACTAGATAAATACAACAAATAAACAATGAACATGTGACTGACTTAACTGTATGACGATAGTGGACTGAGGGGCTGCTTCACTTGAAATCACACCGACACACTCATACATTCAGTATATTTACAGTATATTCACCAACACACGTCACCGCTCTCTGCCTTACTGTAAACATGCAAACCTATTTGATGTATTTCATCTCTCTCTCTGCAGTGGTTGCACAAGCTGTTGGGTCGTCTTAATGCAGGTGGAAAGTTTCAGAAAAGGGAAAAAAAAAACACACTGGAATGAAAACTGTGCTGAGCTTCTGAGAAAACACTCATACGCTGCAAGGAGCTGCTGCAGCATTGCCATGGCAACGGTGAGGAGAGCATGAAGTGTTGGAGTCAGAGTCTCAAGGTTACTCAATCTCTTCATGTTTTAATAATACCACTCCCTTATGAAAGGAATATTACATCCCTTGTAAGTATGATGAAAATACGTATCTGATCTTTCCAGCCAGTGTACTTGTCTAAAGAACACAAAGAATTTCCCATTGAGGTTAAGACAGGGAAAGGAACTGCATATCTTTTCATTAACCACCACTTGATGAGGGCTCATTTTTGGGCTATTACAAAGGCATGGTATTTCTTAAAACACCAGTATGTTTTCTCCAAGGAATGAACCGAGGTGGGAAAAGAAGGCGAGAGAAGGCAGGGTGCACTGTAGGGTATGTCAAAATACATGGAGTCATAAACAGAAATGGCAGGGTTTTCATAAATACAAAGAAATAAGGAAGCCAGGGTTTCCAAGCTTTCTAAGGTTCACATGTTCACCATCTTTCCCCCAGGTGTTTGTGTCAGAGGTGAAGCAACGGGTGAGCAACTGGCACTGCACTAATGTCTGTGGAAGCAGGGCCAAGGGAATCCTGCTGGGGTTGGAGTTTACCTCCTGGTCCATCTCTGGACACACGTGGCCTGCTAAGCCAAACCAGTGCAGATGAAAAATAACATTCAGCATGGAGTTAATGAGGGAAAAGCAGGTGTATGCTGCCTCTCTGGAGATGTTCAGCGCGTGGTTGCCATTAATTATGTATATTTGATACACATACACACACATTGCTTTTCCTAATAATAACTAACCTATATTTGCACATTACATCACATAATTTGCACAGAAGCAACTTCCTTTTTTTTGAGTAACAGTAAAAATATGATGATTTCTCACAGCTCATTGTCACCTCTCTTCCCATCCATCATCACCAAAAGCAAGAGCTTGATAACACATTCTCATTCTAAGGCGCTATGCACAAACACGTGAATGGATTTTAGTTTTACATGTATATGCATATAACAGCAGAATAAGTGGTCATTTAGATATACTTGTTTTATCTATCATGCCATACCAATTTATTTTCCAGTGCATTGTTTCAGAAAGCATACTCACTGGAACTGTACACACTACAGAAACATGACACATATGAAGATTGTGTAAAAAGTAAAAATAAATTAATATAAACGCTTACATATAGTGTAAATGTTTAGGTCAGCTGAACTATTTTCTACCACAGTTTGAATAATTCATCTGCAATAAGCTACACACAGGAGACATGAAAACAGTTCTGAAGAATCATTTGTTTTATGGGAGCCAATACAAAGATGTACGTCTTCTTGTGGAGGAAAAAGGAAAATGGCTACCAATAAGAAGGCAATGAATAAGTAAGGAGGAAAGAAATAAAGCTTTACTTTGCTGCCAGGAACGTTTACAATTTCATTCCTCCATTTGATGACTTGCTGCCATTACTATTCTCTTCACCACTTTTCTTACAACTCAAGTTGTTTTTATCAACTTCTTTCCCTCCCTTTGTCTTTCCTTTCTGGAGTGCAGAGGGTTGTATGCCTGTGCTCTATGGTCTCCATTCTAAAGCAATAACTACACTGCAAAAAGAAATCAAGGTAACACTTAACACATCTTAAAACTTGAATGAAATATTTCAGTTAAAAATCTTTATTCATTACATAGTGGAAAGTGTTGAGAACAAAATAAGGATAATTTATGGAAATCAAAATCATTAGCCCATGGAGGTCTGGATTCAGATTCATACTCAATGAATTGGAAAGATCAGATCACAGGCTGACCCAACGTCTGTGGAAATTTCTAAAGACAATTCAAAATGGAGGTTCAATAGTGTGTGTGGCCTCAACATGCCTGTATGCACTCCCTACAACATCTGGGCATGCTCCTGATAAGTTGATGGCTGTTCTCCTGAGGGATCTCCTCCCAAACCTGGATCAGGGCATCAGTCAAACCCTGGACAGTCTGTGGTGCGACGTGGCGACAGTGGATGAAACAAGACATGACATCCCAGAGATGCTGAATTGGACTGAGGTCTGGTGAACGGGCAGGCCAGTCCATAGCATCAATGCCTTCATCATGCAGGAACTGCTGACACACTCCAGTCACATGAGACTGAGCATTGTAATGCATCAGAGGGAACCCAGGTCCCACTGCAGCAGCACATGGTTAGACAATGGGTCTGAGGATCTCATCCCGGTACCTAATTGAAGTCAGGGTACATCTGACTAACACATGGAGGTCTGTGTGGCCCTTCAAGGATAAACCTCCCCTGACCATCACTGACCCACTGCCAAACTGGTCATGCTGGAGGATGTTGCAGAATGGCCCCACTTGTGGATGTCAGACCTTCATGTCACCCTCATGGAGTTTGTTTCTGACAGTATGAACAGAAACATGCACGTTAGTGGCCTGCTGGAGGTCATTTTCTCTAGCAGACCTCCTCCCGTTTCTCTTAGCACAAAGGAGTACATAGCAGTCCTACTGCTGAGTTGTTGTCTTCCTATGGCCCCCTCCCCATCTCCTAGCAACTTCTCCTTGCTCTCCAGTCTGTGTTGGGAGACACAGCAAACCTTCTTGCCACAGCACACATTGATGGGCCATCCTGGATGAGCTGCACTACCTGAGCCACTTCTGTGGGTTGCAGACACCGCCTCATGTCACCTCTAGTGGTGAGGGCACTGGCAAAATGCAAACGTGACCAAAAATCAGCAAGCATGATGAAGACAGGGAAATGGTGAGTAGCCACCACCTGCAGGACCATTCTTTTATAGGAACTGTCTTGCTAATTGCCTCTCATTTCCACCTGTTGTCTGTTCCATTTGTACAATAGCAGGTGAAATTGATTCACAATTGAGTCACAATCTGTGTGACTCACCTTGAGATATATGGTAATGATTATGTGTTCCCTTTATTTTTTTGAGCAGTGTACTTCTACAATGCTACAGCTTTCACTGATCCTTGACAGAACTGCTGCACCACTAGTGGAGCCCTTTCTCCAACAAATTCATGGGATTCATGAATATAAGGTAACCTATAAGGAATATAACTCGTGCTTATATTCAGCCACTGCTTCAACAAAATGAAACCTTTTGGGCAAATTCAATTAAGCTTTGCATTTCATTTATTTTGACAAACATTCAGTCAGACTTGCAACCGGATCATTACACTAGCACTGGAAAAAAAAACTGGCTGAGTTTTCAGGACTGTTTCCATGTTGTGAACTGATCCAAAATACAAATCCATTCCCTGTGACAAGTGTAACAACCACTGGCCGGGGTACTGCTGATGCCAGTTTGAGGAGGCTTCTCTGGTCTCTGTCCATGGTGCTGAACTGGCTAAGAGAAAATCTATAGCCTTGCTGAATTATTACTAAGAGCTTTCGCATAAGATACTAGTCCTATGCATACAAAAGTTCATTATACATCAGGTATCATTGAATTATACTCAATTAAGTCCAATTACAGGGTGAATGTGGAAGAATATGGGTGGAGTAGAAGCCTAGTAGTTACAGAGGTGGGCTTAATTCTGGAGTACCCAAGTTTAATTTTCTGGTCTAGCAATAAAGGTGAACCACTGTGGCCCCCTGAGCAAGGCCATTAACCCCACTCAATCTTTAAATTGTATATGGAGCTGTTAGTGTTTTTCTTTACAATTTGAACAATTTTGTCATGCAGGAGAATATAACAATGTACATGATGCAATATGATTAGAATGGACTTAATTTTACTTCAGTGTTGAACTTTTGCTGAACTTTCTCTTTCAAGTGCTTTGAAATTACTTTTGTTGTGACTGTGCACTATGTAAACAAACTGTATTGAACTGAAAGAATACTGCATTTTAGGCCACTACAATTTGATGTGCAACTCTTTGTTTTCTGTTTTTTACAGTGACCAAATACACTAAGTGGATAGTGCTTTTAAATCCTATAAATATGGTTTCAAGAGTTGCTACACTGTTCACCAGATTGTTTTTTAATTCAGTCTGTAAAAACATCTTTCACCAGCTCTAGTTCTAATGTGCAGCACACTCTACCCAAATGGGAGCTTCGGTTTCCTCGTTTTCTTGTGGAAAAAGCTTTGCTTGATCACTGAATGGATTCAGTAAAGCAACATTTTAGACAGGCACTCGTTTACTCTCTTATGATGTTACATAAGCATTTAAAACTAACTTCTGAACTTGCAAAGAAACAAACAAAAATGTTTTAGTAGTGGAATCTTTAAAGATATTTTTAGCTTAATTAAGGAAATGTTGGCAGTGGCACATCAGAGCATGAACCACTAAGACAGGCAATTTCCCTGTTCTCTCCTCTCTATAAAGTACTAATTGATCTCCAGGGAGTCTAGCTATTTAAACTATTCCGAAATAGAGAAGACTGTAACACAACCTTTAACAGAAAGTGGAAGAGAGCCTCACTGGTAACGAGCTGCTGGTGGGGACCAAGTCTGAAAAATCTAAACTTTGTCTCAAAGTCAGACTGCACTGTTTAATGAAGCCATTATCACATTTTTTGAGCTAACTTCTTCTTGTCCAAGGATACACAGTTCATGTGATAATGGTGGACTTAAGAGAGTTGCAGTTCATAATATCGACAGATGCCCAGAGACGTTAACCCTTCCATTGTCATTTAGCAAGCTGTAAATTTTGTAGCAACAACAAATTGGACACCATTACAACACTGACTAATTTGGCTCAGGATTCATACCATTTAAAATTCAAATGTCTCTCCACTTATAAATGATACATAAGGACTGGGATACTATCTTCCGTGCTGCGCTGCTCCCAGTATGTCCATGAATGTCTGTGTTGCATTATTAATGATCTTACAGTAAACCGTCTTTTAAATGTAGTCATGTTCAACTGTATAGGCTGAAGGAGCAACATTAATAAAAAGAGTGAACACAAACCTCAGTAAATTTTAATCTAATTAGATATACTGTATGCTTATGTGCATGGGTAAAGTAATGCTATGACTTTAGAGTTGTTGCTGTTTTTATGTGGGATCATGCACTTAAAGTATGTGTATGCGTGGGATGTGCAGTACAAGTTCTGCAAGTTCACATGTCAGCCAGCTTCTATGACTTGTATGATCAAAAGAAAGAGTGACACAAACATTACATCTCATTTTCTCTTTTCCTTTGCTGCTTACTTATTTTGGCTTGCAACAGATAGTCATATGAACATAGTATACATACACACACACATGCACTCTGTTTATCTGCATTTCCATGGCTGCATCCCCAGCACAGCTGCAAAAAACACACAAATCACTTGTAATGGAAGGGGAAAGGAGAGAAAGGTGCCATGATGACACAAACTGTAAACAAAACACAGTGGAACAAAAATTGCTGTTTGTCGGGAAGAAGACACCACTCGAGACCAGAGCAGATGATGTGACTTTCCATCAGATGGAAATGTGTTTTACTAAAACAGGAGAGCAGCAAATTTTCTGGTTTTGGTTATAAAAAACAAACAAACAAAAAAAAAAAGCCTCATAGTTACATCTAGTTTACATTTACGTGTGTGTGTGTGTGTGTGTGTGTGTATTTGTAAGGCCAGAGCCAGTATGGTTTCATTTTTATCTTTTACAATTTGTGAACGGGTCGCAATATTCACAAAAAAGCCAGATCTAAATTTGTATTTACTTGTGGAGGGTGGTAGCAGTGGTGATAGAACATGCACCTACAAATGTACAAGATAGTGTAGTAATAGTAATTGGTATACTAATAGAAATTGTTGTTCCTGGATTAGTCCAATGATTACTTATAGCAGTTGCATTTATTAGCTACAATTGAAGTTGTATTTAGAATAGTTGAAGTTGTGGTTGTAATAGCAGTAGTAATAATAGTAGTGGTAACAATAGCAGCAATTGTTGTAGTATTAGTAGTTGTATTACTAGGTGCAGTAGTGAGAATAGCAGCAATACAGTTGTAGCTTTAGAAATAACAGTTGTAGGAGTTGTATAAGCAGTAATAATCATCACACGTAATAGCTGCAGTAGCCACAGCAATATTTGTTATAGGAGTAGTTGACAAGGATGTAGTAAAAGTACAAGTAGTTGGTAAAGCATCTGTAGTGACTAATAGTAGTGGTAGTAGTTGGAGAAGCGGAGGTAGTTTTAGTAGTAACTTACAAATATCATGAAGGGCCACAGCTTTGCACACTCGGGACGCCTCTTTTTTCAGACTTAAAAAGAAACTACTACATAAGCACATACATCATGATGCTGGACACACAATCCTCAGATACCAAAATGGAATAGTGGATGTTGTCTTTCTCTGGTGGGGGGTGGAGGGGCTTCTCCTAAACAGTACATGATCAGGCAAGCCTATGATTCATCTTCTTCTACCATGGGAGTCATGTACAGTGATAAACAATGGAAGAAGAATCCCCACAGATCACAATGGGCAATCACACTCGCATGTTTGTGTGTGCGCATGTGCAAGCTCACACGTTACTATCCCTTATCATCATGGAGCATACATCACAACGAGCTGCTGAATAATTCAGAAGAACAAAATAAAGGGACATCCTTGTGAACGCTGAAGAATAAATGACCTCATAAATGATGAACGAGAGGACGACAAACTTAAAAGATCTACACCAATGTAAGAAGTTTCCATTCATTTTCTTGTGTTATACTGGCCTTATACCCATGAGTTTTCAAGTATTTATGTGAATCTGTCATAACCCTCCATGAATAAAAAAAAACAGCAAGGTGCACACAAACATTTATATAAGTGGATAATATACACAGCTTTTCTCTTTTCCCTGGGCATGAGTTACAGCGCAAAGCAGCAGGGAGTCGGGTCAAATAATTTTCTTAACACAACAGCAGCACTGATCTTGATTCATGAATGCAGAGAGGTATTGCTTATTTACAAAAATATCTACAGACACAGAGGGGGGATATAACAGAATCAGAGAGACAACACAGTAATCGAAAAAGAGGGAAGGAAAGCATCCGAGACTGGAAATGAAAAGACAAAAGCAATAATGTAAAAGCAAACACTGGTGCTTATTGAAAGCGCCAAGGTATATACACTCACACACACATATGCAAGGACATAGATGTAGCATATGTCTCTGGTTGTGCCAGCTGGAGACATCTGGTGCCAAATCTCCACAGGTCAAACCAAGTGACATGCTCCCTGAAGTGTGGAAGGAAGCACATGTGTGTTTGTGTGCCAAATGATTAAAACTGTCTTCACGGTTGGTATACTGTATTCATAAAGGAACACATACGCAAACACGCAGAGTACACACAGTTATTGTTGCCCAGACAGAGCACACAAAAGATTCAAACTGGATAAGAAGCAAATGTGAGCTACGGACAAAGGATGTGAGTGTGTAAGTATTTGTCTAATTGTTTATGTTGTGCTAGATAGAATACACACAGAGATGAGGGGTGAGATGAGGATAATGCAAGAACTGAAATCAGTAAAAGTCTCAACTTCCTGGCTAGATGCCTAGCAGCAACACAGTAAAGACTCAACACACAGCACAAGTAGAATTTTACAATCTATTCCTTCTGTTCTTATAATCATTAAATACAGCAAGCTTCAAGATTCACAGTGAATTATTAGTAAAAAGGTCATCTCAATGACTGCTATTAAGCTGTAAGTGAATACATTTACTGATAACTATGATGTAAAATATGCTATAAACCAGTGTCATTAAATGTAATGCTGTAATCCAGAGAAATGTTGTAGGCTCAAACAGATATAAGCTGTGGTACAAACAGATGTCTGCTGGGACACAATGTTCTACAATTGGATTTGTTATCAGCATAAATGATAGAAGAATTGTTTATCCATTAGAAATGTGCTGTTTTGAAATCCAGATGCTGTCTCTGCTACAAGACAAAGACCAGTCTGTTGAAACTAATTTAATTCACATAGAGACACACATAATTAGAACTCTTTTCATTTAATTTTTTCTGCATTGCATCTTTGTATTAGAGGACAACTTGCTCTGACAAACAAGGCAGACATGCAAAAATATTGCTTCGATTAAGCAAAAATGAACCTTTGAGATTTTTCAGTCTTAAAGCAACTAATAATGGAAGATGCCCATTGCTGAATAAATAGAAGTTTTGGTTAAACTTGATGCCAAATGACTAATCCCTGAAGGTTTCTTTGTGTTGAAGAATTTCACTAACAGCAGAAGAGATGATGATTCAGTCTAAATCTGGCTGGCCTCCTAGACACACTCATAAAACCACATCTGGTGATGGGAAATACTTCTTGCAGACCACTTAGGAACACAGTGCTGATGAAGTTGCACAACATACAGAGGAATTCAAACAAAAACACTCAGAAACCTAAACATGCTTTTCAACCACAGCTGTTTTCATAATATTCAACCACTCCATCTGCATCCCATCCTCCTAAATGCTGATCTTTAGCAGGATTCAAACACTTTGTTATGCCACCAATCACAACAAAGCTCCAAGATGCATTTCTGTTTCTGGTAACATGGCTGGAGAAAAATAGAATTCTTCAGGTTATACAAAGTTTGCTGTAGAATAAGCAACAGCTCACAGCTTCCACTGCAAAGAGGGAGAGATCACCCTTTACATTTTGTTGTTGTCCAGAATTGCTAATTAGGGTAAAGAGAGAGATACTGCCAGGGCCAAATCAAGTTGTGTGTGCACAAATGCTTAAAGCACATGAGAGTGGACCCTTACACAGCAATATGCAATGTTGAAACATGTAAAAACAAACAGAAAGATTGTGTAACATCTGAGTCACCAAACTGCTTCAGGTGATGCTGAGGTAAAGCTAACTCCTGAGCGGAAGGTTTGGGGTTTAAATCTTGCATAGACTTCCAATTAAAGTTATTATGTCACCAACTTTTAAGGATTAAATCATGCATGCATGTGAAACATTGACTCAATATAGTTTTAATTACAATGTGCAAGTTCATTATGTTTTTTCTAAGCTCAATCGCCTTAAACACCACAACATGCAGGCAGATTAAAATAGTGTCCTGCAATAAATTATCACTTGTCTGCTCTTATTATTTGAGTTTTTATTCAAGTTTCTGTGTTTACCTTCTACGATGAGGAGAAAAATGGAACAATTTAAGCTGAAAATGGTGTTAAAATGTTATGCGTGATGTGAAATGATGAGAGGGACAATTAAAGAAGCCGTCAAACCCTTAAAAGATTGTTTATTTAAAGTTTAGACCTACTGTTTTCAGGATGCATGAAAACTGTAATCCTTTAAAAAAGTCTTTAAATGCGAGATGTTTGTGAAATCTAATTTCACTTCAAAGAAACTCCATGTTATCTCCACTTGAATCAGTTATAACTCTTAAATATGTAGTTGTATCACTCATAAAGCTAAAGAGAGGATAATGTTTTTTTTTAGTAGACTTAAATCTATTAAATTTAGCTTAAAATAATCTCTAATTATCTGCTCAAGAGTAAAAGAGTCGGGGACATGATAATGATATGTTTAAAAGACAGCATTTTTGTCATTCATGCCACTAAAAAATGTAAAAAAAGATGACAGAACGACGAACGAAAAGCGTATATGTGTTGTCATATATATAGCCACACCCATGTGGGTTAGAGCCAGTAAGCAGATTTGCTGAACCCATCATTAAGTTCTCTCCCCTTGTGGTTGATGTCAGGGTCTAGACAGGAAGACAAAGCCTGGGCCCTTCCTCCACATAGCACCCAGGGGAGAGGTGCAGAGACCTGGGGGAGAAAGCTGGGGTGAGACAGCGGGTCCTGGGTGACAGACATGGAGAAGAAAGGGAGGGAAGGGCAAAAGCGGAAACTATGACGGATGGGTTGATTATGGAGACAGATGAAACTACAGTATCTTCATTCTTGTTAAGGGGCAAAAAAGGAAAGAGGGGTGCACACTTGGCAAGCTGCTGTTGGGAGGGGTGCCGGTAATTACTGAGGGAGGCGCACGTGTCCCTCATTGAGTGGGTCTCCTGGGTCGGAGGCGGCTCAATCAGTAGCCAGCTGCAGGTACAGGGGTCGCGTGTGCGAGAGTGCAGGTGCCAGTGTACAGCTGCACTTTTATCCCTTGCACTCCGACTCATTAATTCTGATGGAACATTAAAGGGTTTGGTAACACATACAGTAGACACACATCTCTATTGAATAACTGCTGCCCCAAGGCTGTCACGTACTGTCTGATCATCGTGAGCACTTACACAGTAAGTTGCTTCCAGAAGTATTTATGTGACTCCATTTGTTTGCGTACATTTATATGTCTGACACTCAATATTTTGGTTTTCTACTTCCTGTTTAATAATCCTTTAAAAAACAACTTTCTGGGAAAGCAGCTTGGTTCTGTTATGATGAGAGTCGCCAGCCAAAAATTGTTATACTTGTATAGTGACAATAAAGTTGATTGATTGAAAAATGTCTTGAACTAAATCTAAATTGAGTGGGCAAGCTATAGAAAGGTTTACACACCTGCATGTATAATATGACACAATTCACACTGCATGAAAGACCAACCAAGCCATTAAGTAAAAGGCAGACCTGCATAATAAAAATGTGGTAAGGAAGCTTTGAGTGTTAGTAACATTAAACACTGAAGGGACAAAGCCTGCTGCAAAGTCCAGTGACTGGTGAAATGGTTCTAACAGCCACAACACCACCAGAGCAGCTTCTGGAATACTCTCTGATCTCGAGTAAGCCAGCCAAAATCCAGTTTTAAGCCCAGATAACGTTTTCGGAGAGCCCTAAAGATGTTTCACAGACACTTCCGACACCTGATAGAATCTGCCAGGAATAAAAGGGATGCAATCCCCAAATCCAGGAGTGCAAAACCTGCAGAGATTTACCCAATAACATTCAAAGCTGCAACTGCTGCCAAACTGGGTTCTTCAATGTATTTAATAAACCCTTTTGACCCTCAAATTAATAGCTCAAGGCATTTTACTGTAAAATAGGCTTGTTTTGTTTTAATACTTTCTTTCCTAAATCTTTGGGAGAGATGTAGATTTCTGAATTACTTTTTTCCCCCCAAAACACACATCAAAGTCAGTGGGATGCATCCAACCCAGCATGCTTTTGAAAAGCAATCCACCTTAAAAGCGAGGAGTGTGTGACACCTTAGCGCCACAGAAGCGTTCAATCCATTTAATCCACACTAACCTCCAACTCATCCACTGTCTAACTTCATCTGTCACCGGGACCAACTGTATGCCTCTCTAGTATTAAGAAAATCTCTGGTAATTTGAAAAATCTAAACAGCTGTCTGTGGAGATTAAGTTTTACAGAAAATATTAGACTTTTGGATTATGAAGGTACTTGAAAGTACAAGGAGTCATACATTTCATATGCATCCTGCAGTGTGTGCACATCTTAAACTGTGGAAGTTTTTATGTATTGTGAGACAGGCAAAAGGGGTGACACTTTTAATTTTTTTAATTTATTCCAAGGCTGACTCCTCCTGGTTTACGTTAAGTAAACCTGGATGTGTTAAATAGAAAACACATCCGGTATTGTATGTGTTTAAGTAAATATCCATGTGTTACTTTTAAGCATGGTGTAGTTTCTAGCAGCAGAAATAAATAAAAAAAAGTAAGTTTTTGGAGCCATGGTCTGAATAAACATTTTGCATCAGAAGTTTACACTCAGCAGTCATGTATTTGCTGATTCTCAGATGCTGAACAAAATGATGTTCCTGGGAGCATTACATTTTCTGGTAAACAAATTTGCTCATGTAAATGTGTTACATTGGAAGTTAATGTTAATATGAGTAGTTAAGAGGTCTCCAGTGGATATAGTTGCTGTGTATTGCACTCTGACATGGTAAATAGACAAGATGCCTGATTTAAACAAAAAAGAAACCAAAGAATGAAAAAAATAACAGAACTGGTAGAAGGGGGGATGCTTGGCTACACAACAGCTGTTGGGATTACTGTTTAATAAACGACATCATATGCATGCCCTCCCTTATTCCCCCCTACAGAGCAGACCAAAAGACATTGCTGTGCTGAGCTCAATATCCAAACATCACAGTCAAACCCACCACCCCTGGGGACCCGACGCCAGGCACTTCGTACCAGAATGCCAGGCCCCCGGATCTCCCACCAGGCCTGCCATGCCTCCGGGCATACCGTATGTCTGTGAGGGTGTTTCCTGATTATCCTTATTTGCATATGTTATGTGATGCATATATACACATGCACAGAGGGACGGGTATACAGTTGTGTGTATCTGCATGCATGTGTGTGTGTGTGTAAGTGCAGAGTGTGTGTGAGTGCGTGTATCAAATCTCTCTGTCTAAAGAGGGGGGGGGGGCATCAGATAAGCTACCTCATTTGGGCTGCTTCAGGAGGAGTGAAAGGAGCCATGGGGAGGCTTTCATCTCTGAGACAGAAGAAAGAGACAGAATCAAGATGGAGTGAGTGTGAAAGAAGATGAGAAGGCGGGTGAGAGGGTGAAGAAAGGGGTGGTGAAAAGAGGAAGAAAGTGAGATCAAGAATGAAAGATAATCCAAGAGGATGTTTACCTTGGTCATGCTGGCATAGGACAAAAGAGGCCACTAATGTGTGCTGCCCCCTATAGGGCCGCAGGATATTGAGCCATGAAAGGAAAAGTTCACTGACAAAAATACACGTTGCGATTACACTGAACAGGGTCCATCACACTCTCACACAGACAAATCGCTTAATTAAACATGAGCCAAGTGCTGTCTGTCTGATTCTGTATGTCTGAATATATGAATGTGTGTGTATCTACACTGCATTCATCTCGTCTTCATAGATGGCATAAGGAGCCAATTTGCAAGTCAAATTCAGTATTTAATGACACGGGAAATCATCTGAATTTATTGAAAGCCAGCATGGAGAGGAAAGGAGCTTGAAGTTGCAGATCAAAAATGCATAAAATTACTTGTACATAAAGCTTTGAGTGCTTCTGATTTTAAATGATGGGATATGTCAACGTGAATGTGAGCTGGACTGATAGCTTGAGGCTTCTGGGGGCAAGACCAGACACTATTTGATAGAGATTATAGAGTTGAGATGAATTCAACTTAATAAATCTTTGGATGCAAACAACTGCATGCATCTGCTGTATGCAAATATCTAAAAGGAGCCCTTCATTGCATGTTTGTGGAGGAATGAGGCTATATACTTTCAGATCAGATTAAATGTACTTTGACATTTGAATACTACAGCCACAAATATTATCCATAAAATAAACAATAAGGTATACAGTACACAGAAAACTTTGTGTCTAGTAATACAAAATAAAATTGAATCTACCTGTAGCTCAACATGACTTAAATACTTCTAAATTGCCAAACGTGACAAGAAAATAAAAACTCACAATAAATCTCACTAGGTTTCATACAGCAGAGCCAGCCTTAATCTTCAAAGAGGTAAACATCCAATTAATGAGTCACATTGGACAGCTACAACATCCGTAAAAATTCTCTCCCATGGCAACACTTCTGCCAAAGTCTGTTGTTACCATGCAAGTGTCATCCAACAAAACAGTTTAAGAGAAAAAAGATATGAGGTGGGAAAGTGGAGGGGGAAAAAATACAACACAAGAAGGGCTGTATATTTGTAATGGTCTGCATCCATCTCACTAATTGGAAATAAACAGCAGCTCATTGTTTGGAGAGCATTAAATCAACCTCTAATCAAGGCTCAGCATAGAATGGTAAGGCCTCACCACTGAGGAAATTTTCCACAGAAATTACTTAAACAGCTTTCGCTGTGTGCGCTAGAAACTGTGCATGCATGCATTTGCACTTGGTTGATAACCTTTTGTATAAGCACAAAGAGGGCTAATTGCAAATTATCTCACTGGTGAATAATCGGACAGTACTTCTCTACTGTGTACACATATATACATCAAAACTCATTCATTTGTTGATAACCTTTACTTAATCTGAAAATGCTCTGTGCTTAGAGAAAAATTAGCAAGAGACAAATACTGCAAACTTACAACCAGAGTAAGATATAGAAAAGAAAGGGAAAACAAGATGATGGACACAAAGACAGACTGACTGGAATGATTTAGAACAGGGTTTTTTCATTTGTACTAAATTATCTCATCATATTATTTACCCCAAGTGTATTTAACCATAATTTGCATGCTTGCCATTTGTGGCGCTTGAACTATAAACCACAAACAGCCAGCCATTAAAAGGGCAAAACAAAAGCTAAAAACAGAAAGGCAGAGAGCCAGGGAGCTAGACCAAAATTGATGCTTAGAGACAGACGGCACATACAAAAGAGAGGGGCAAAGAGAGATTCAAAGCTGTTGATCTCATTGAGATTAATGCAGTTAGACAGGAAAGCATTGACAGAGAAAGAGTAAAAAAAAACAGAGGTTTTGCTTTAATGAGATCAATAGACTGGGCATCAGTGCAGGGTCAGTGGCCGTGTCCATGGTGACCCATCACTCACTGGCTGGATGACTCACATCAGGAGTCCTCTGAAGATTCCCATCTCAGTCACTCAATCATACACCCTTTAATCACTCCTTTCATTACCCCCTCCCTTCAGCCTTTTCTGAACACTTGTTTATCAAGTTCTATACAATTCACCTTGATTCCTCATTTAGTTGAATTTCTTCTTTTTTTTCCCCCTGTGTCCTTTCTTCATCTCACTGACTCATCTCTGCTCCTTACAGATGCTTTTCCTCACACCATCTTCCACCTCTATGGTGACAAAAGGCCCTGACTGAGTGTTTGTACCACCTTAGCTCCTTAAATAGCACATATCCCAGCCCACCATTTGGCAGGATTCTTAAAGAAGTGACACTAAGGAACAAAATATAATGCATGAAATTATGAGTTGTTGAGATATTATAAACAGCAAACGATGTCAATTTTCTTTTTAAGAAGGCTGATATTTATGCACCCGAGTCTCTAATTTTAACAGCAAAGGCTGCTGAACTGATGCTTCAATTTCTTCCTTGCAAATTACTTTATAATTTGCAATTCCAGGTGACATAAGAGTTGGAGAGCAAAGTGCATATCATTACACAACCAATCCAGAGACACAATATGTATGAGGCTGGATTGAATGGGAGGGATATAGAGTTGCACAAAAAGCAAGGTGGACAAAATATGAAAATGAATGGGTCAAGAAGGAAAAAATGAAAAAGCATACAGCATGGAAATTAAATACATTGAGGAATAACAAATAAGAAATGAGGGAACATACAAAGTTGAGAAAGAAAAAGGAGGTGACCACTTTGATGGTCAATATGGAAGAAAACAAAAGTGAGGCAAAAATATGCACAGTACAACTAGGAATAGAGGAGAAAAAGGGACTGGTAATTGCAAGCATTTGAGAAGTGGTTTAAGTCTTGAAAATTATGTCACATTTATTCAAAAAGCAAGGTAGGAAAAAAACACTGGAAGCCCCCTTTCCTTTATCTCCAATAATAGGCTCTTGCCGTCTGAATCTGCCAGCTTCCCCTTCCAAAACAAAGCCTTTAAAATATCACTGCCAGCACGTGGCATGTATTTACAGAGCTGCTTGCAGGAATCTGTATGTGTGTGCTCTAGCTTTCACAGCTGTGAGGAGGCATAGAGTTCAGCATAAATAATTAAAAGGTGAGGGAGAAGCCAGCTATCCAAAAAGAAAAATGCCAAATGCAAGGCTCATTCAATTTTTCTAAAAAGTGGGAGCCAAAGATTGAGTAAAAAAGGAATAAGAGGAAAGAAAAATAGGCTATTAAAACAAGTGACACCTGCACTTCTCACTCTTTGCCAAGGTCATTGGAGACATAATGGAGTTGAAAACAACCACAAGGTCACAGGTTGGGGAGGTTCAGAAGGTTATAGGTGAGGGTTGAGGTCAGAGCCATTTTGAAAAGCCCAACAAAAGACTTATACAACATGACCTTGGCTGGATAAACACATGCTCATCATGATTCAACTTAACAAAGCCAATGAATAAAGATAATGTTTTTATAGAAGAGCGGAGTCACAGGTCTTTGTCTTTTTTTCCTTCCATTCATGACCTATTGCTACTGCTGGCTAAATTGAGGACTGAATGACTCACAACCACAAATAACTTAATCCCAACACATTTTAGGAATTAATTACTTTGGTAAGAAAATAAATAAATAGAAGGGCTCTAAATTGAACTATACAAGATAACAATATGGTGGTCTGAAAAAGCCTTTAATGATGGGGGCAAAGGGCAACAGAATTTGCAGACTGGATTTTTTTCTTTTAACAACAATCCTCACTCCTGCTGGGAGATCAGTTGATTTGCCATTTTATCTCCCTGATCACTCTTATTTCTACAGAGGCATCAACCAGCCAGTGCAACATGGGCAAATCCCTTGCACTACCTCGGCTGTGGTGGTGGTCAGCTTCAAACTCATTAGTCCGTTTGATAGATAAGAGGCTTGCAACTGGAAAGCCACAGCACCAGTGGGTTTTGTGGGTTATAAAAGTGATGTAATCAGGTTTTGGCAACAGAAATCTAAGGAGTTTAGGGAGAGAGAGCGACTCATTTGTGGATTTGAATTAGAGTTAGACCCATTTGAAACCAGATTTTATGTGGCAAATGGTTATAATCATGTCAAGATAAACAAATTACTTCATAATTGAAAATATGTAAAGCTCATTGCTAATGATCTTTTTTGCCTTACTCTCCCCTACTATTACGAGACATTTTGTTATCACAATTTCTGTCTCTTAAAAGAGCCCATGACATGTATTTCAATGTTTCCAGATTAATCTACAGTGTTAAAATAATAAATTGTCATTTGAATATTGCTAAGAATTAAAATAAAAAAAGGAGACATTGACATTTTAGTATTTTACTTTTGGTTTTGTGTCTCTAAAGCAATGTGTTTTCAGTTATAAGGACATGGTGGCCATTTCCAGCTTCCTTAAAGAGGCAGCAATCTGGGATCAGTAGATGCCGTTTGTCTTGTTTTTTTTCTGGCCACCAACAGTCGCAAAAATGTTTGGATTTGTTTCACTACACTCGACCATTTTATGAACAAGGCCCAGTGCAACGCTGGTTTCTCAGGTGACAAACTAAAAGTCGAGGCTGCTCCAGCACTGAAAGGGCATGAGTCTGACCCATGAATGGTGAGTGAAACTGCTTCAAATGTCTGTGTTGCATTGGCATTAGGGAGTATGAAGCTACAAACATATTGGATACAGAGCGAAAAGGCAGTTTAGGGGATCTAACAGTACTTTGTGTTAAACATTTACTTACAGGGCATCCAAAAGTATCCATTTGTTGAGTTACTTACACAAGCAGTCATATTTTATCAACCTCCAAGCAATTCATATATTATGTGTACAACAAAAAGCAATTAGCTTCTTAGCTTTAGGTAACGTTGAGGGTGTGTAAACATCATCTTTCTAGATCTTTCCACATATTTACACCAGTATTGAAAAATACATAGTGTGAGGAACATAATCCATAATGTTGCACTGCTGCAGATAAAGAGCATATTTACCAAAAAGACATCCTGCTGTAACCTTTGTTGTGTTGTTCACCTTCATCATTTTGTATGGCTGAATCTGAGGTGATGTCATGCCTGAAAAAGTAGCGCGTTTGTCAAATGTTTTCACTTGTTTGCGAGTTGTCAGAGCTTCCTGACCAGTGCAATGCAAGTCTTGCATTTTCCTGAGTCACAACCATCCTCTCCCTTGCAACCTCAGCAAGCCTGCAGGAATTTAACCAGTCAGGAGACACCTTAGTCAAATCCTCTCATTCTTCCCCCAGGATAAAGCTCTCCCTCATTCTAAAATAGATACAAACCATTTGGCGGTATGATGGGTGCTAAGTTAATCTAGATGTACTCAAGAATTAAAAGAGTGAGAATGATCATGCAATTTCTACAATTATAGAAATTTGGTCATACATTTGTCACTTTCTCTTCTCTTCTTGCCTTGTCATTATGCTCTCATCTCATTTCTTACGTTCATCCAACAGATTTAGTCTTCCAACCCCCTTCTTCCTCGCAGTAATCCTCTTCTTGCGACCCTCCTCCTACTTTTGCTGTCAGATCTTTCTATCCACTCCAGGCAAATTACACTTTTTAGATTACACCCCAATTAAAGGCCCCATTGGTACGCCGACTGCATGCTGCAGCTCATCTCTAGAAACCGAAAAATGAACTGTCTGTGCCTGTGTGTCCCATGCAAAACAGAGCTTTTTAAAATGCTAGCGACCTAAAAAAGCATATGTGCATGTTTGCGTATGTCTAATCGCAGACGGCAGCCCCCTGCTAAATCCCTATTAATGATCCTATTTACACTTGTTGCCAGACTGATCAAAGTTTAACAGTTGTGTGATCTGCAGCCTTTTCATCTCAGCTGGTTTTTGGGAAGGGGAGTAGTTGCCTGCTTCATACAAGTTAGTCTGTGTGTACACAAGGAGGTTGTTAGTTGGCACAGTGTGGGGTAGCTGGCAAAAACAAGGCCATGGCACCATGATACAAAAGCTGGGAGTTGTTAGCGTAGTGTCTGTGTGGGTCGCTGACTGAGATCTGAGGGTGAAAGAAAAACAGCAACTATGGTTAAAGCTAGCAGGTGCTGTAGAACAACATCATACATCATAGGCTTGTTGACTGGATGAAGTTACATGTTTTACAAATATTTGTCCTGCTGAATTAATTTATTTAGAGGGCTTTAAAGATCCTTACTGATACTCTATACTGAAAGACTGAACTATCTTCAATCTGACTGCAGTTTCATTACTTCATATTGACTTTTTTGAGGCATTTTATTTTTCTCTTTTTACAAAATGACTCTGGACATGCGCCAGCATTGCAGACCATCAAGAAGCAGCAAGTCATATGAGGTGTGGTAAATTCTACATGCTGTTGCACACAAGAATGAAACATTACTCTACAGCTGACAAACTCATATTGACCTGGAATTACACAGAAAAGTGAGTACTATTTGATGTTTTTCAGGTTTCTACTAGGCATAACTTCATCTTATGTATATGTTTGTGTGCTTTGGGATTCATTTTTGTTTTCTCCTCACCCCAAATAAACCCACAACCATTCTTCTCTTGCACAATGAAATAAATAGTTTGTTTCTTTCCAACCCAAACAAATTCTTTCACATCATAAAAAGTAATTTTTTACATTCTTGCTTACCACATCAAAAATAAAGAATTTGCTAAGTATCTCCACACTCCCTTTTGCTTTATTTCTTATGTGCATCATTATTTTCTATACATTTTCACACTTTTACAGGATGACCCCATGCAGAAAAAATCCTGAGTAGGGATTAACTTATGTCTCTGTTAAAACTTCCCTTCAGGCTTTTCTGTCATTAATTGTTCCAAACTGAGAGAAACTCAAGTCACTCATTTATTTGCCAACAGACATTTGGCCTGAAACAGTGCAGACAGAAAGGAGATTTGTGAGAAAAGATTTGATTGCAGAAAGAAATACAGACATAACCAGGAAAGGAGGAGATGGGGAGAGAGGGCAGAAGGGCTTTTAGATGGAGACAAAGGAGTGAAGATGAAAGGATGGTGGACGGTAGAAAAGAGGTAGTTGGGGTGTTTTATAGACATTTTCTTCTCAGCCTTTGGGATCATTCATCAACTGGACAGAAGCCCGGCTTACAACATGCACATACACACTTATGTACATAAAAACATCTACTCACACACAGCTATTCCATTGTCTTTTTGGGTGTTCTTTTTCTGTAAAAGCACTTGCCTTACCATGTTTGATTCACCATATCCACAAACAAGCATAAGCCTGTTTAGGAACACCCATAGGTCCATCATATGCAGTAAGTCATTTTCACATGACAGCATATGATTTATAGCTAAAAGCTTTCACTGCAACTAGTTTACACCTTAGAAACTGAAGTTTGCCACTTTTACATTCAGTTGGCAGTTGTATGGGGCAGTTTCAAAAATACTTGTGGTAAACAGTCCTAGTTCTCATTAAAACTCAGCAAATGTGTATTCAGTCATTCAACTGATCTTGTTTGAAATATCAAAAAATACGGTCATATGGAAAATCTTGCCGTTTTTAGCCCACAGCAGGGAGATAGGAGGAAATTACCCCATCACTCCATCAGTGCCTATTCACAATCCTATTGGCATGCAAATTTGCCACTGACTGGCATCAATCATCTCCTTTTCCAGTCCAGTGCCGAGCCCACACTGCTGGCGTTGACATTTAGTGTACCCACCTCGATGGTAAAAATCCTGGCGTGTGAGTGTTTATGGCGTCTGTGTGCATATGGTGCTGCAGAGTGTGTAAGACTGACTTGAAGAGTGATACTTTGAATGGAGGGGCTGAGACTCACCTGAAGAGCAGCTGTGCAATAAAGCAACAGACTGAAAGAGGAAAGAAATCAAGTGTGTGCGCTTGCCTCTGCATGTGTGTTGATAGTACAGCGTCAGAGATACAGGATACAAACACTACAATGCTTTATATAAACATGCACATATATACTGTGACTGAAATGATTTGTTTATATCTATGCACTTGAAACGTGAATAATATAGATAGATAGATAGAGAGATAGAGAGATAGAGAGATAGATAGATAGATAGATAGAGAGATAGATAGAGAGATAGAGAGAGAGAGAGAGATGTGCATACTGTTCAAAACAAAAGCTTAAATTGTCCATCCTCCTCCCCACTGAACCCTACCAAATCCCATAATAGATAAACAGTTGCCTAGCAACAGAGCATTGGAAAAGCAGTGGTCTAGATATGTTATCAGTCTGCAGGAAACACGAGGGGAGACATGCCTCCACTTTTAGAAAGTAGCCATTTATTAACAGGGGGCCCAGGGAAAACATCAAACTCTAGTGAAATGGATACTCTGTATCAGTTGTAATGTAGAAAGATTCTTGTACTACTCTGTCTGACCACAATGAATCCTTTTTGATGAGTTGGTGTTCAGAGATGGCTCACATTTCTGATAACACCACCCACCCACACACACACACACACACACACACACACACACACACACACACACACACACACACACACACACACACACAC
>JBBBVU010000025.1:16128365-16143972 GCA_037177055.1 Atherinosoma microstoma
CACACACACACACACACACACACACACACACACACACACACACACACACACACACACACACACACACACGGGAAAGTATGCAATTGAGATGGGGGAGAAAAAGTTGATTGCAGTCTGAGTATGAGACAGGGCTGTAAACATTTCCATGCTTAATATCAACATTTGTCTGGACAACACCATGGCTATGTTCACACTACAGACATCTGACTTTTTTGCCCATATGTTGACCCATATCTGATGTTTGAATCTGATCCAATTCAAATTAATGAGCCACTGTGATAGGCTGTTGGATCCATTTAATTTGAAACAGGTGTGTTAGAGCAGGGATGCATGGAAAACCTGCAGGGATGCGGCCTTCAAGGACCAGGGTTCCCCACCCCTGGTCTAGAGTCATGCTGGAAATTGTCCTTTTCTTTTTACAACAGGTTGAGAACAGGCTCTTTTTGTTGACCGGACTAATGCACATATCTATATATATCCCCAATAGTGATGAGCAAACAAAAAGCATGATACAGTTCTTCAGGAACAGTAAAGATCTAGAAATTTGACTAAGGGGCTAGGTGAAATATCTTTGAAGAAAACACGGAGCAAATGCTGCAGACAGTTGACATGTTCTCACTAGTCTCTGCTCCACAGCATCTCTGTGTGAAAGCAGCTTTCATGAAATACATAGTGATAAAGGTCTGGTCTGGCCTGAACAAGTATCAGAAAATTGCCATAAACCCAAATACTGGCTATAACCTTAGGGTGTAAGAACCAACAGTCGACTGCATCTTTCCACATTTCACAGGTTTGGAAATGGGTATGTCAGCAAAGTGAACCACAGAGCAATGAAAGAAGATCCTAAAAAAGTATTGCCCTTTCACATCAGATTAGATGTCTGTAAATTCTTTACCTGGGGATTAGATGGAACCAGGATAAGGGAACAAAGAATGAGCAGTTGCTGCGGGATGGTCTGGGCAAAGCTAGAAAACCTTTGATATGTTCCACCTACCTACACAATGTTGCATACAAGTTTAATGAACTTTACAGTTTAAGGTGTTGACTTGGTCTGCAAATGTCCCAGAACTCCATCTGATTGATCATCTCCACAAGTTGGAAAAACAAGTCAGGTCCATGAGGGCTAACTTTACACTTTGAGGATGTAAAGGATTGTTATTCCTCAAACAATGAGACACTGCAAGAGGTCTTACTGATGCCTTAACAAGTCAGCTGTTTATTTGGCGAGAGAGGGACCTAAACACTTTAAGTCAGATGGGTTAAATGTTGTGGCTAACTGTTGTATTATCTTAACTTAGCCATGAAACAGCCTCATTTGGTCTTTAAAAGAAAAAAATATCCAGTGTAACACACAACTGGTGATAGAATTTAACTGCTATTTGTCATAGTTTTGCACATTTATTTCATGAAGTGAACTGCAACAAGACAGACTGCACATATAGCCTCGGGCAAAAGTATGTTAACTCAGAATACAGTTTGGCGCACTCCAGTCAGAGGACAAAATGCCTAATTCTCTACTGATGAGTAATTTCACTCTTAGTCTATAAATCAATTATGCATAATCCCCTGATACAGAGAATTACTGGCCATTTAACACGTGGAAAATAAGTGTTTGAGTGTGGCGAATGCATGCAGACGAACACATCGAAGTGTTTATGTAGGAGCACTCTAACTTGTGATTTGCTGAAGTAGGAGGAGATATAGTGATGCGAATAATTTCTGACTCAATACACCCTAGAAAACTGGTTTAGAGTCTCCACAGAGACGCAAAAAGGCCAGAGACATAATACAAGGGGTTCTATAACATTATGTAACTCTTCCCAGTTTGTTGCTGTGGTATTTTGACATGTCTAAAAATATAGAACTCTTTAAACAAACCTTTTCATAGATAACAGCCATTTAAGCACATCTTTTAGCTTTTGCACCTGGTTTAGAGGTGACAAATGTGTTAGAAGCATTTAAATATTCAGTATTTTATATTACTTGCGCAAAAATTTCAGAGAAGATTGTAAATCAGAACCCTGGGGTGCTTTAGGTGCTGTAACTTATGAGACAACGAAGCTTAAAAAAAACAGATGTGAAATAGCCTTTCATTAATTTTTATTTGTTTAATTTTATTCTTTTTTTCATATCATCCAACAGGCACATCCACCATCAGTCCATCCACAGATTACACTGTTCCTAAACTGGCAACAGAGGTTAATTCTTCAGCTTTCAATTATGCGTGTGTGCCAAATCAGAATTGATTAGCTTATCCAGCAATCACAAACCAGCCTGATAATCTTAAACATGGTTGGAGCATAGAATTAGAAATCCTCCCCCAGGATCAGCAACAGTACTGGAAGGCTGAATAAAGCATTGCGCTGGTTGAGCTTCCCAGGTGACCATTTGATGACTGGGACACAAACAGAGCAGCCAATCACATGAGCAAAGCTGTGAGGTAAAAACAAGAAGAGGAGCACTTTCTTTGTACTCTGGCATCCATCAATACCTCCCTGTTGTCCTGTTTTTGCATCTGTCTGGATACAAGTGAGCATGGCTGACGTTTCTATTTCAGAACGTGTCTCCCTTGGTGTGTCTTCACCGGCCAAGTCTGTAGCCCACGCCGTGTGAAACGAGGTGCCTGCCAACACATTCTAATGCACACAGTTACATCTGCAGTGTGCTAAGACTGCTGGGAATTAAAGCCTAAACTGTAGGGCATTGTATCACAACATGAGGTACTTGTGAGAATAAACAGAGCCAACCAGCATCACCTCAAAAAAGAAAAGGAAAAAAAAACATTTAACATGAACTAATGATGCAATATGATGAAAGAGTGATGCATAAATTTTGCTTTTATCTCATTTTAAAAGATTGTTCCATTTGTGTTCTAGTGAGGTAAGAAAACAGGGTCTAAGCACAGCTTGAAGTCTGTCCATAACACCAGTTCTTGCCAAGAAAACACACACATTCTTTTTTTTTTTTTACTTTTCTGAGGGTGAAAACCCTTTTTATGTGGCTGCAAAGCTTATTTGACTGGACTTTGAGCTGATGGCTAAGCTGCTAGTACGAATGGGGGCCAAGTAACGATGGTGGCCGCAGAAGGAGGAGACAACAGTGGTTTGGTCAGTTTACCAGCAGTAGGAGCATGGAACTGAGACTAAATGGCAATAACGGCCTAACAAAGAGAGATCTGGAGTGCCAAACCAGATGGAACAGCCACGTGCCCACTTGGATCTCTCACAATTTGGTTAGCCAAACACAGACACACATTCACTTAAAAAATAAAGATGAAATGATGGGTGGGACGTGGAAATAAGATTTAAGGATGTTGACTCAACATCCTTTTACATTTTTTCTGTTGTCTCCATTTTGATTTATTACATATCAAATACATATTCTCTCCAATGTGGACTCATCTGTGTGCCTTTTCTCCTGTCCTCACCCTCTCTGCATCCTCTCCTTCTACCCAAACACTTTCTCTAATTGATATTCAACACATTTAGTGACTCAGGTTTTTCTCCCTCTGCTCTGTACTAAGGGCTTAACTTTAATGAAAGGGGGGCAGTTGATTACATATGGGGAGCAAAGACTCAGTGTCCATCTCCAGGGAGGAGTGTAGTAGATGAAATGCTGCATTGGGTTTTGGTCAACAATGAAAACAGAGAGAACAGAGAGAAAAAGGGAATGGGGGGTGAACAAATCACCTTGTCCTTGGAAGTCAAATTTCCCAGGGTGCTCAAGTGTCAGGAATCAAGGACGTGGAGTTAAGGATAAGAATATTCTCTGTGCTTCCGTTTTAGAGGATTTAGTCAGGTATCATTAATGCAATGACATAGTAAAACACACACATCCATCTTACACAACTCTATGGGCTTGCATCACTCCTGTGATGGTTAATCTAAATCTGACAACAGCAGGAAGCAGTGACTGAACTGAGGTTGTGTTGGCTGATGCCATGCTGGCAGACAATATTGCGACAGACAGGGGAGGAACAAATGGTATTTCCAATGCTTTTCACACATTTGCCCACAGAAAAATCTAATGCACTATCACAATAACTCCTCTTGGATTATTTCTGGATCTTTTGTATTAGTCTTGCATCATAACAGCAACAATGAAAACAGCGTCATGTAATTCAAAATGTCAGCTTTAATTTTGAGACAAACGTAGCCGTTACATGCTCGAGTGAGACTACGCTACAGCTTTGGACATGATTTCTCTTCTTGTCAGACACAGTTATGCCTGCATGAAACATGCACTCAGTACACTAATCAAATGAGCAAACTACAAAGCATTTATCAAAGAGCCTGTTGACAAAGAAAGTTACAAACTACAAAATTCAAAAACATATTGGGCAAAGTATGATGTATGGTGTGTAGTCAAGCATGTGGTGTTTGAACAGCAACTATGTTACAATTTGTGAACGGAAAGAATCTGTTCATAAAAAAGCACAAATGAAGTTCAGTTTATGAAGATGTATGAAATTGAGATTAAGCAAAATAGATAAAAAATTATTAATTACAAAATGTATCCATTTCTGTTTGAATAGAGATATTTGCAACTATTGGAAAGAACCAATTGTTTATCATACAACAGTGACAAAGCCCAACATGAGCTTGTTTAGCTTAATAATGCTAGGAGGCTACTTCACTTCAATCATGTGTATAGAGCTCCGAGAGGATGACGTTGCACAATCCCGGCATACAACAGTTGAAATCAAAACGCCACCATTTTGGCAGGAAGGTGCACCATTCAAACTGCTGCCAGATATCAGGCCGCTTGTAGCTAAGCCGGTCAACTAAACTGTAAATATGGTGGATTGCTGTTGTGCCCCAGTATGCCAGAATAGCCGAGGACGAGCAAAAGGAAGAGCATTTTACAGAATTCCCAAAGATCCAGAACGTAGAGAGCAATGGATAACTGTCATCAAATGTGCCAGCAATAAAAAGAAAACGGAACAGTGGGATTCCGCTTATGTAGTAACCACTTCATATCAGGTAGTGCAGAATCCAAAATTTCCAAAACTTTATATCTTATTTATTTAAATGCCTTTTAATAGGATTCCTAATGGATGACCTACTTTCATTAAATGCATGTCAGAGCAAGGTATTATGGCGTGGATTTTGCAGGCTTCCCATTGCTCACGCAGCAACAAGCAAATGCGATGTCAAGTGACAACAGAGCAATCCTTCACAGGAAGACTCCAGATCTGAATCCCGTAAACAAAACTAGATTGTGTCCATTTATATCCCTCCAGGCTTTTGCAGGCTTTAAGGGATTCTATGGAGTAGGATGAAGAAAAATCTTTGAAGTAGTTGTATATGTTGGGGTACCGCAGGTCCGGTAAAAAGTCAGCTTGAACGTCTCAAAAGTGTTAAAAAATATACCGAGGACATGATGTGTGTCAAAGATATTTAATCTATACAGTTTTCTTGCGTATCGAAAAGCGTCTTCTGATTTGAAATGAGACAAACTCAAACGGCGTAAATTCACATGAGCGCCGTTTCATTTTGAAAGGGATTTTTCTGCCAATATGGCGGCGTAAACCAAGAGTCGCGTGACGCCCGGAGCTCTGTACATTGTGTGCAACGGGTTTTGTTAAATAGTTTAATTTAGAAAGAAAAAAAAAACCCTAACTCATCACTCATTTGATTGATATATTATTTTTGTACTGAATTTGGTATAAATCATTTTGAAAATTCATTGGTATTTGTACTGATGACTGGCATCCCTAAGCCTAACAGTCATCAACATCTGTGTAGAAATCTCAGGCAGCAGTTCACAGATGCTTCCCATCCAATCTTGACAAGCTTGATGGGATCTGTCTAGAGGAATGGGTTAACCTGCCCAAAATCCAGCAGTGCAAAGCATGTACAGACTCAAAAAATACGGCTCAGAGCAATAATTTCTGCCAAAATGAGTTTTGCAATGTGTTAAGAATACTTGCATTAAAAAGATTTCAATCTCTGACCTTTAAAATCTTACTTATAGGTTATTGATTTTAGATTAGTTGGCAAAGCTATCAGTTTCACAGTTTTGAGTCAAATCAATAACATAAAAAGGTGAAAAACTTAAATTCCTCATTAATATAAAGTTCAATTCTTTCCTATCCCTTAAAAAGTAGTAGTATCTCTGACCGCAGAGACATTGCCAATTACCATTCTGTGCATGCAGCAGGGTTGGGGGGGAATGCACATAAGCCTTTGGGAGGGCTGGTGTAGCCAAGATAAAAATCCACTTATTAAGGTCTGTTTTGAGGATTGGGGGGGGGGGGGACAGAAGGTGAGAGAAAATGGAAAACTGAGAATAGGTGTGCAAGATTACACATGTTAATTTGTCTGTTTATGTGCTTCTGCCTCCATGTTCTCTCTTTCCCTATTTCTGTCCCTTCATCTTATTCATTTACACTCAACCCCTGTTATTTTTCCATTGCTCTTCACATTGACTGAAGTAGCTTTGGTACTCGAGATTAACTTTAATGCCTTGTCGGACAGACCGACCTTTTAAAGATGTTTATATTGGCATTTGTTAAAAAGTCTGCTCAAAGAAATCTAAATTGCAAATCACACTATAATAAAATAGCACTGAAGCTACATTATAGGGTTTGTGTGTGTGCGTGTGTGCAAAAGAGTGAGTTTGTGTATTAAGGATGTGCAAACAAACCCAACTAAATAAACAGGTGGTGTGAGAGGTAGCCGATGTCTGCAAGCGACTTAATGCATTTAGTGGCTAATAAAAGCTTCCAAACATAGAATATACCAGCATGCACACAAAACCATTGTTAGAAATCTCTCATCACATATGTGTCTCACATCAACTTCTTCTACCTCAGTCCACATGTAGTCTCAATAGAGCACGGCCACGTACAATTCAAACAAAAATCCGCCTGTTAAACAGTATTTTCCTGTATCTGCAGTCTCAGAAGTCTTCCTTACAGTTCAGCTAAGCTATGAAGTGTGGCCTAGCCTAGCTGTGCCTGCCTGACTGGCTGCTGGCATTTACTGCAGGGAGGAGAGAGAATGACCCAGTTGTGAGAAACTATTCCCTACAGAGAGAGAAAGACAGAAAGAGATAGAGACAAGAGAGAGGAAGGATAGGTAGAGGAATAGGAAAAGGTGCGTGGGGGCACTAGTGATCCCAAGAGACCAGCAGTGTGCAGTGATTGGTTGCATTTATGTAAGGAAGAAAGTAAAGAGAGGAGGAGAGGCACAGGGCTCACCTGCAGTGGCGTGTCCTCAATAGCTGCAGAGACTCAAACATAAATCACTTAGAGAGAAAGGGATGTTGAAATAAAAAAAAGGATAGACATTTCATGCAAGTACAAAAACAAGAGGATTTTAAGTTCCTGCGAGTCTACAGAATGTTACAGGAGAATTTATGACTGCTGAACATAAACCATCACTGAGTCCAAATGGATGTTTTTAACCTGGTCATCTAATGATTTTTAGGCAATTCATAATATACACAATAGCAGCCCAAAAACACTAAAAATAATAGGTGGAAGTCAATTCATTTTTTCCTGTCTATGCTCTTTGTATGGTTTAAATGATTTTATTGTCTTGAACAATATGATTTTTTCTTAAGCAGGGTGCTGGTGGGAAATCACACTCTGGCATGATTAGTGCTATCCATCCATCCCCTGAGCCATACAGAAACACAATGTGTTATTTGTTGCTAGACACTGTATTGATTACCTACTGCAGGACCACAAATTAACCAAGCACCCATTTTGTACACAAACCCATATCAAATGAAACAGATTAAATAATGTAATTTGGCTGGGTTGCAGCTACTGTGTTTTGATGCAACTTTTATCATTATAAACCACCTTGAGGAATTGTTGCCTTGATTTTGGAAATCAGAATCCTTTTATAGTCTCTTACACGCAAAAGTATTTAATCCCAAATGATGTCAACGGATTCCTGCATTGCTATGAGAAAAGGCAGCCACAGAGGCAAATCTGTTAACTTGTGCAGGTGTGTCTGTATCAGAGATAGTTTAGCTTGACCGTTTTTCAATCCATAGTCCTTCAGAAAAAGAGAAAGGGGAGCTCAGAGACAGACAGGACAGTACAAACTAAAAAAAGTAAAACAATATGGTTAACCCAAGGAAACAAACATTATACATGTATGTACATACAGTACATTTCCACTGTGTGATGGTCCGTCCTAAATGGCTGAGCCTGGAGAAATCAACAATACCTAAGGACAAGGTTAACATGTGACTTATGTTCATGTGAAGGTTAAAATGACATTTGAAATGCAGCCCTGAATTGTAGTGCTTGACAAAGGTTTCCCACAGTAATCCCTTGGCTGTGTGGTATAATCAGCTATTAATGAATGATTTATGACGCAGTGTCATCTGAGGGATGGGAGAGGAGAAGCTTGAGCCCCTGCCCTTCACGCACAAAATTCCTCCAGATTTCTTCAATCTTTCAATGATTTTTTTGCACTGTAGAGGTACAAATATGCAAATCCCTTCCAATCTTTTATTTTTTGAGAAACATTGTTTTATTTGCAGTTTCCCAAGGGTTGGCATTGAAGCGCAAGTAATCTGGCATTCCTCACTGATATTCAAATGAGGAACCTGCACTGGTATCCAATTAAATGAACTATAAAAATTAAGCTTTCACCAACTTTGCAAAGCCAGCTCATGATTTCTACTTGACTCATTATGGTGTGCTTTGGATGTTTAGCTGGTATGTGCCCAATTTAAGGGCACTGTCAGTGTGCACAGACCAAAATGACTTTGCTTCATATTGGATCAGCAGGAAAACATTTCAGCATTTTAGGCTCATCATACGTCTGCATGATGATGGGAAAAGACAGCATACAAGCTTTCATGTTATTTTTTTTGCCCTGTCTTAACAGAGACAAATGCTCACATACTACTACACAAAAATAATTCAAAGCTACAATAAAATCATTCCCCAAGGTCTATGACTTCTGATATTTTTGCTCAAGCACTAGACAAGCCATCCACTGAAGAGAGATTAAAAATGACAGGCACAAATTATACAAGTGATCAAAGCACAGACTTAAGATACTTTGGCAGCTCTTTGATTTGTTTATGTCCCCAGACCTCAACTCATCTTTCTCAGAAGCTAACCTCATCTTAACCCTGACTTGGTAACACACAAGTGTCAGCTAAAGCTCAAACAACCAGTAAACAGAAAGATCAGACTGAAGTTTGCCATTTTGACTTTTGAACTTCAGCTGGCTCAAGCCTTTTAAATCCACACACTTAAATCACAGCTCAATATACCGCCACATACTGGTGCTCTTCACAGTTGGTCCAGATTCACGATTGTGAAATGAACATAAAGTTCTATTTACAGTTTATACTTTTTCGTGACACTCTCTCCATCTCTTCAGATTTCATCTTTTATTCTTGCCAGTCAATTTTGCCCTCTACACTCCTTTAGATTTTCACCGACAAATTCTCTGTATCTCTTTATCCACTCTCTTACTGCTTCCTGTCACAGAAAAGATTTGTATAAATAAAAAAACAAAAAAATTCTATGTTTCAAACAATATTTCAAGCTAGTAAAAATACTGTTGCAAATGTTAAGTTGGATAAGTCAAGCCACCTTTATTTATAAAGCACTTTAAGAGTGTTTTTTATATTCATCTAACTTAATTCTAAACACCACATGGACCACTTACAGCTAAATTTTCACATTTATGACATGCACTGCAGCAGTTCAGGGGCTTAAAGTCATTGATTGGCTGTAGCGTGGGGTGCATACATACATGTTTGTGTAAATTAGCTTCGTGTCAACCTGCAATGAAACAGCAGGTTGCCATGGCTGGTGTGTGCATCTGTTTATGTTTATGCATGTCTGCTTTTGTAGGTGTACTTAAATCCACCCAGCTCCTAGCAACTCATAAATTATAAAGAAAGTTTAGAATGAAAAGATAAGGCCACACTGTAGCAATGACTTCTATAAATACACACCAGATTGTCCTGTGTAACTTGAACAGCTTTTTCTGCATACAATCACACACATATATGTGTGAAGGTTGACAGCCAAGCACACTCAAAGTACAAGCAATGTCATCCACTACATGAGGGCACAGTGTGTCTGTTGAGTCAGGCTGACTGGCTGCTCTTTGCCAGCCTGAGCACCGTGAAATACTCTGTCTAAATCAGAGGAGCAATTATTTTCTTTTTCTTTTTTTTAAATCAACTTAACACCTGGCTTACTCATGCATGAGCTCAGGTAAACTCTCCAACAGTATGGAGGACATGTTTTATCACTTCTTGGGTCATCCATTTTTTCCTGAATCTCTCTTTTTTTATTGTTAACCTTCCTCTTTCCAACTCTACCCAATACCAAAAAGCCAAACCGAAGCTCAAGCATCCTCTCTGAATACAAAAGCATAGCTGCCTGCTCATTTAGCAGCAGGCAGGATGGGCATGCAAGGCTACTGAATGAGATTTTTTGTTATGGCACGCAAGGCAATTTACTCCTTCTGATCTTCTTCCCAGACCACTAATGGACTTCACTTCTCATTACCCCTCATGATTTTCAGCACAGAACTGACCAGTGTACACACAGACAGACCATCAACCAACTTTCTCAGTGTAGAGAAGGAATGGGAGCTTGGCAGGGGGCCTAAGCAAACCTTGTGCTTCAAGCACTTAGCAGAGGATGATGTATGGAGAAACAATTGGCTAGGGACAATGGTGCAATAAAAAAGCTGAGAAAAGAATCATAAGGTGAAGAAGTGTAGCAGAGGCTGCCAGGGGGTCCCATAGACTGATTCTCTTTGACATGCCTTTCTATCTCAACAACAAATAGCAAAACAGGGCTGTGGTAACAGATAGCAGTTAATGCAGCGAGACAAAAACACCAACACTAATACTGTGTGTTCAATCAGCCTTATAGCTATGTAGTGGAGAGCACCTGTCACTGAATACAAGCCCATTTTCATCAGATCCTAATGTTCACTCTCTTCATTGCAGCCACATAATATCTATGTCTGTGGAGCTGCAGCTGAATGTATCAGAATATACTCTCACATATTTGCATGTGTGTATTGTCTCTATACATTCTATCCTGTGCAAGTGGAGTAGCTTGTGCTACCATGGCAACTTAAGCTGCACATGCTGGTGTGGGAGCAGCAACACACACAAAGTGCCAAGGCAACTAGCAAGACTGCTGAGGAATACTTAACAGTAGGGGAACATTGACATTCTGGGAATACTGGCTGAATACTGCAGTGGTTTTTAGACCACTGGCAAGGAGTGAATGGACAACTGGGTGGGGTTATAATGGCTGCTGGCCAGGGTGATAATAGCCCTGTGCACGCGCAAGTCTGTGCACTCCACTTGGGTAGCATTGTGTTTCTAACACACAGAGTGGGAGGCAGACTAAATCATAAACCACTGTCCACACACATGCACACGAGACCTGCTCGTCCTGAAGCATATTTCATCATTAGCTTTAAGCAGTTAATCCTCTGCTCCACTGACCACGGCTCAGCTCAGCCCATTTCAATAATCTGCATCTGGGGCTAACCAACCCATCATGCACACAGACAAGCATACACACATCCAAAACAAGGACACAATGAGCCCACAAAATATATGGGACCGATCCAGAGAAATAACTATCTCAAGTAGAAGCTAACACCTGCACACATCTATCTATACATCATCCTTTGTGCTGTAAGAGAAACTAGTAAGAAAAAATACCTGCTCATTTATTAAACAGAGAATGCCGCAGAAGGGAAGAGAGATTGCTGTAGCTTGAGAGACAGGTAATGAGACAGTCACGTCAATGTAGGCCGTACAGAGAATGAAACAGCAATTGACAGAGGTTGCGTCAAAAGTGAGATTTTGACCTTTCCCTTCTCAGCAACAAACATTAACAATTCGGTGTTGGAATGGACCCATATCTCACTCATGCCATCTATCCTGACAGCCTTAAATGACAGAGCTTCTCTACATAAACTATGTCGTTCAAGAAGTCAAAGCTCTATAGACAATTTATTCACCCTTCTCTCATATCATTCTCACCTCTTTCATTTTCTTGCGTCCTTCTCTAAATTCTTCTTTCTTGGTTTCTTTCTACTGCATGTTCTCCAAATTTTTCTTCTCTACTCACTACCTGACTGGGACACGGAGGTAGGGGCAATGATTAAGATGTGGACAAATTGCTACAACATCATGTTCTTTGCCGAAGGCCAAATACTGACAAAGGCTCCATTGAAAATGATATTTCTGTTTTTTCAAAATCCAAATTCCATACATGTTTGTGTTTTCTAACTTTTCCAGAGCTCTCGACAAATAAATCACTCTAATACAGACACACCAAGCTTTACTGACTAGCTTTGCATGCCTTTCCTTGCTTATTTTTCTGCCACTGTCGATGTCAAGTTCAAGGTTAGCTGCTGACTGTATTGAGTGCCAGTGCTCCCCCATTGGGACAGACAGAGAGGAGATGCATTAGCACCTCAGCAGGTGGTTCTCAATCTCATCTCTTCCGTTTTTTCCTCTCCACTTCTTCCTTCCACACCTACCTCTTGTCCCCTAGTCCACCTCTCAAGCCACGACCCCATGTAGATAACTGGCAGGCCTCTGTCCAGTAGTGTGTGCTTGAGTTGCTGTTTGGGTTAATTGCTCACAAACGCATGTGTGTGTGCTTATCTTATAATGCATGCAATCATTTGCAATGTGTGAGCATTGTGCATTTGTCTCCACCTCAGCATTTATCTCTCATTCCCAGGTCCTGTATAACCAGATGACCATAAACTAAATAAATACCTACAGGGGGTCAAGTCTTTCCCCTTGACCAGGAGCTGTGTATTGACCTGCAGTAAATGGGTATAAACCTTACCCAGTCATGGCCTTTTATCTCCATCACATCTTCATCCCCTTACATCTTCATCACAGACCAATGAGCACACAAACTGACCAACAGACAGGCTGACAGAAGCCATATGGTCCATTCACTTCCACAGGCAGGAGGTAGCCATCAAAGAGCTCTCACAGCAACTCCACTCAGCCATGGACAGATAGACAGGAGGAGGGAGATGAAGGAAAACGGAAGAGGGGAAATTATGAGAAGACTGCAAACAGAGGTGGAGAAAGGCAGGTGGAGAAAAAAAAAAACAGGAGAAAGATGTGGGAAGATGTAAAAAGAGTTGTAAGATGTACGGATCAACAATTAGATTCTCCGTGGACATTTAAATGCAATATGCAATGTGATATCTTTAAACCTGGTAAAGGACAGTAAAGTCCAAGCATGGCTGTAGATGGCAGCAAGTACAGAAATTCACTGGCTTAACATTGCTGCCCATTTTTTTCCAGACAGAAAAGCATTAAGAAGCTCATGTTAGAGAGGATAAGGTTGATTTCTGTGAATGTGGTGAACTCAGTGTGTTGGATCAGTTATATTTGTGAGGATGAACTTCAAATGGGTAGACCATCAGTGCAAAAATAGATCTTCTGGCTGGTCTTTGCAACTTGTAACAACTGTAAATGGAGTAAAATTACAGATTTCAGAGTTAAGGTAAGGTTTGAGGTTAAGTATACATTGTGCCATATAAAAATGATGGAAAAGGGCTGAAAATGCATTATGACATCAGCACAGACAAGGTATAGCCATGTCTGTTCCCAGCTCTACTGACCTCACATTGCATGTGAGACATTTTATTGTAACCCCATTACATTACACAATTTTACAAGAAAATTGAATTTAACTCACTCAGCTCCCTTCCCAGCTCAACTTCATGATGTCATAAACGTGAGCCTGTAAACACTAACATTTAGCTCACTCAAACAGGACTCCATTAAAGTCCATCCACTCTCTTTATCTGGGATACTTGTATTCAGGAGGATGTGTGCGTCACAAGATCATAAATAACACTAAAGAAGTAGAATGAAAGACAAGCGTGTATAAGATCTTATAGGCAGAAAAAGGAGGAGATTGAGAGATGGAACAAGAAAGGTGGAGGAGTGCGTATAAATCAACATCCATTAGCCGGGGGTTATAAAGTCACAGATGAAGGAGGTGGACTTTGGCTCAGACTTTTTATTGTCTTGTTGTTGTCCTTTATTGCCTGTGATGTCATCTAATGGTATACAGTTAATGACGGGGGAGGGGAAATGTGTACATGGGAGGGGAGGATGGGATTGTAATGGTGCTGTGTGTGCACACCTATGTTGACACATAATATTGATCGTCTTTGTGGAAGTGTCTGTGAGGGGCCCTTGGCTGAACGTACCATAGGTGCACAAATCTTTTATTTCTGTTGAGTTTAAATGAGGACAATAGGGAAACCCTGGAGAAGGGATGCTGCCAGTAGTCTGTGTAAATCATCATGAAGAAAAACAAAAGGTTCACATTAATCTATTACAGAACTCAGTTTTTATTCTCAAACCACTCAAAACGTATAAACACAAGCTGCAGCAGCACAATGAGTATACTCAACTCTAAGTGTTTAGAGAAACAAAATTGGTGTTTTGGCAGACATTAACGAGTCGCCTGAGTCATGTGTTTCAAAGAATTGCCTCTTTAGCAGATTAACAAAAACAGATATGATCTAAACTTTGTTTCTTTAATAATAATAAAAAATATTGTTCATGGTTATTTTCTTTTATGAAAATGAAAAAGATTTAAGTTAATGTAAAGTAAGTTTTTTCTGAAATCGATTTAGTCCCTGGAAATATCAGTATGAAATGACTGATGAAGCAGCAGCTGAAAGCTCATGTTAAAGAAATAATTACTAAAACTGACTAAATGAATTAAACATCCTATGACCCCTGCTCAAATTGATGTTTTATTACCCATAATCATTAAATCATGACAACATTGGATGGTGGTAAGATATTTGTTGTAGTCAGTCATATTTCTAATATGAAAGAACATGTAATATACTGTATTACTGTGAATATGTTTTTGATGTGGAGGCCTAAGGTGTTACGTAAAGAAAATAACCACGAAGAAAATTGGCTGTTTTCAGAAAAAGAAATAATCAGAAAAGCCTGAACAGCTCGTTATGTTTAGCTTTAAAAATCAACTTTCAAATATACACACGCAATAGGTATTAAATATGATCACACATCTTCCACCAGAAACATCTGCCTAAATTGTCGCTACCACAGAGAAAATTGCAGCCACAACAATTCGGTTCCTGCATGAAATTAAATCCTCAACAAACACAGGAACAGAGCCAATAATAAAGAAAAAAGCAATATTCCTAAATGTTGTAATATTTTTTTAATCAACTTTTTTTAATCTCCATTCACCATCAACTGGTGTCTCTTTCCTTCTTTCATACCTTACATATCTGTAATATAGTCCATTCCCCCCCCCCAGCTCAACCTCTCTCTGCTTCCCTCAGTCTCCATGTCATTTCTCCTATTCTATACACTGCATTATGTTGTGTTCCCCAGGCCATGCCGCACCCGGAATTAGTTTCAGACATGGCCCTGCAGTATGTGTGTCCTATGTACGAGAAAGCATGGTAGAAGTACAGGGGCTGCCAAGTTCTATCACACCTAGCAGCAGTGCATCATCCCATTAGCTCTGAGGAGAGCTGACACACACACACACACACACACACACACACACACACACACACACACACACACACACACACACACACACACA
>JBBBVU010000025.1:16144072-16165864 GCA_037177055.1 Atherinosoma microstoma
ACACACACACACACACACACACACACACACACACACACACACACACACACACACACACACACACACACACAAGGGCACAAGGGCATGAAGGGAGTCTAAAGTGGAAGCTACAACACTCCAAAATCCAGCTTATCCAGTACTGCTTAACTCTGAGGGGACAAATCTTGTTTAGCCAAGGGCTCTGCTGTTACACAATGTGACGGGCTTCAAGAGAGAGACACTGATGGTCAAAGATGTTTAAATATGCCATGAAAAACATGACCAACTTAAATAAAAATAATCTGTTTTGAAGGAGGCCTCAAAGCACACATTGTTTTTCCAATAATGTCTTAACAAACCAACTTTTACACAAAATGCTTAATCATGAAAAAAATTCATGTAGTTTATTATTGCCGTGTATTACACTATCATACAGTTACATAAATGAATAAATGAATTATGCACCCCATATTCTGATCCTTCAAATTGCCTCAAGAAAGAGATGAAAACTTTTTCTAATCGATTCTGCAACATGCTGATCTGTGCTGTCTGGCAAGTTCTGCAACATGCTGATGTGTGCTACTATCTGCCCCCAGGGCTCTGGGTTTTAGACAAGTCCAAAGTAAAGGAAAAGTATTGAGGATATGCCTGATACTGGGTGTATACAAGTGCATCTGTGATATATGGTGCAGTGGATGAGGAGGATGTTGAAAGATACCAGATAGGCTTGGCTGTCGGAATAAAACCCCCTAAGGAGCTTTCCTGATCCCCTTACCCCAAACACACACACACACACACATTTTCTCCAACACTAAAGGACATACACTTCTTCCATTCAGGCTTCCTCTCTCTCATGCACAGACACGCACCTTCCTGCTGCAGATACAGCCAACTCAGCTGATTTCCCTGAAAGTCAATCTGCCTTCCTACTACTATCCATCCTCCAAGCCAGCAGTCCCAATTCCCAGCCCTTACTCCATACACCAACGGAGAGAAACCGAATCTCTCCCTCCATTCAATTAAACTTTCTCCAATACACTTCTCCTCCTTACCTTCTTGACTCGTCCACTTTTTGTCCCAACGAAGACCAGTGAGTGGTTCTTGTAGACGTAGGCAATGACAGAGGTCATTTTGTCAACGGCATCGGAAAAGAGAGGCTTGCCACGCACCATCTCGGACACACCCAAAGGTGCATTCATGTCGAGGCCACAAAAGTCATCGTCGATGGTCAAAAGCTGCAATGGGGAGAGGAATGCAAAGAACACAAATCTGATTCAGTTTTTTTTTTTTTTTTTTAAATCAGGAATATAAAACTCAATGTTTAAGGCAAAAGGCACTGTTTGAGCAGAGAAGCAAAAATTTGAGAAATTAAATCAGACTGAAAGTTCATTGGCTGGTTCGTATGCAAAATACAGCAAATATGGAAGTATGCAAGAGGGGGATGAAGATGGAAGACGACCGCAGTCAGGCAGTAGCTCTTTAACAGCGCCAGAGGCTGCTCTGTCAGGCACAATTCCCCACAGTCCACCCAATGCAACAGAAACTGCAGAAATGCTACTATAACATGATATTCAATGTGAAGTGATTCAACGTGAACTGACTGAAATGAAAAAAAAAGGGCCTGCACTATCAGAGAACGACAAGGTGGATTTTAACAGAGATTAAATTACAGCTCTTAAAGGAGTGATGCAATCAGTTGTATCATCCATCATGCTTTCAGTGTGACATGTTTTTATTTCATAATTATTTACAAATAGCTGTGCCGAACGCTTTTTGTATCCTCAAATTTTGCATTAGCATGCAAGTGTTTAGTCCTGTCAGAGGGCATATTTTTACCAATCAGAGCTGGCAGAATGACTTATGGTCTTTGATAAGAGAATAATGGTGCTAGGGATTGGTCATTATTCAAGGTGCGTGGCTAAATTTGAAACGGTTTCAGACTGGAGCAGGTACTGCTTGATTAATAGCATAGAGAAGTGGAGGGTTCCTGTGTAGAGCAATGTCTGGCCTGCACAATCTTTAAAAAAACCACAAACCATCTCAAGTTATTTGCAATGAAGTCAATGAGTTATACATCCACAGCATACTATGTTGATGTGATAAAAGAAATACTGCAGATTGATGTAAATGCCAACTACTACAGAGCATCAGACTAAATTTGTCCCCCTATAAACAGGCTATGTTCAGTTTTGTAACAGTCAATTATTAACCCAGCACAAAATCCAAATGATGGTTAAAATCAAAAAGGAACATGCAAGGTGCATAAAGATGCAGTAAAAAATCTACATCTGTTCTGTGGTTTAAAAATATTAGAGATATGATGTCCATGGCCACAAGACTTTTTTTCTTTTTTTTTTTCTTTCATTTTTCTTCCTGGAAGTTCACCCTTAGGGCTCTTGATAAATTGTGTAAGTGCATAGTCTCTACTCAACCTATCACTATAGGCCATCATCAGAGTCCTCACACCAAGACACAGAGGAAATATGGGGTCTGCTTTCATTACACAAATGGAAGATGGCTGGGTCTAGGACATGAGCTCCAGGCTACAGCGTGCGGTCATGTAAAGTGGAGTGAATGATCAATGCAGATGGCTTAAATTTGGGTCAAGAAGAGGTCGTAAGGGTGAGATGAGGATGGAAGGAAAAAGAGGCACGCCTGCTGACAGATGCTAATGAGAGTGAACATAAATTAATATCAAATGACAAACAAAAATACTAAAGTAGGCAACATCTCATCCAGTTCCAGCTTCTGTCAGTGCCTTTCTCAATGACCTTTTCAAAATGAGGTGCGGTCAGGAATACACTCTGCGTCTTCCAAGTCATGTGGTAGTCCACTACTAGAATAACGGTTTGCCGAAGAGAAGCAAGGTCGCGCCATTCACAGGTTTCTACAGAAACCAGTACAGCGGAATTTATCCATTTAATCTTGTTCGTTGTTTATATGACACAAAGAAAACTCTAGCTTCATGTTACCATCAGTTACAAAAGAGATACATCATGCCTGGGTTCAAAGGGTAACAGGATCTATCAGGAGAAAAATGAAGTACTTTGCAGTATTTGGATCTTCAATGATTGAATGTTTCCTTAAAAGATAATAAAGGTGCAAATATTTCTCCTGAGATCAATTATGTTCCAGAAAAAGAAGCATTTTCCATCACTGAATAATGAGCCTCTTCAATTCTTTGCATCTGTGAAAGTAAAGAATATATTTCATGTGTGAATATATGCATCTGCCACTGACACATGCTGTATTATTTCTGCTGGTTGCCAGTCACCACCATCTCTGTCCTCTGCTCTGCAATCTAATGAAATATACTTTGTCTGTCAGGCCTTTCAGGAAGCAGACACATTTTCATTATGCCACTATCGAAACATGACATTTATAGTTAAGATGCCAAAGACGTCTCTAGTCGGAATATTAAATAATATCAACGTAGCCCTTGACACTTTCTGAGAGTGAGGAACCGCTGTCATTGCCTCCATCATCTTTTCTGCCCATTTTCTTTCTCTCAGCCTACCTGATTAATGCATTTCATACTTGGAGGTTGAGCATTTGCTGTGCTTTTTCTCTCACCATTTCCTGTTTTAACATCCAATGGTCCCTGGTTTGAAGGTTCTAGTATTGTAGGTAAATTACTACCCTCAATGCACGCAAATTAAATATTGTTGATAGTGTATTTTATTTGATTTAATAGAAAACCAAGAGGATAAAAGTGGTAAAGTAAATAAATACATAACCCCGAATGAGACACAGGCCATTAATATTTCTTCCTCTGCATTTCTAGAAAAGGTAAAATCAATTTATGTGTGTGAAACTGTATTAGCAGCTTGATCAAGAGCAGGAACTCAAATACTTACAAACTCATTTTTTGTCAAGTCTAAAAGATAAATGTCCCACAGTGTGGAACACAGGAGAAACATGGAGGGTCCAACCCTAAAGACATAGGCACAAGAGAGCAGAGAGACTGTGTTTGGGTAGAGGCCAGGCACTAAGGCAAAATCAGGTCACTCTCAGCCGTATCCATCTCTCTGGTTGTGTCTGCCTGCCAGCACCAGCACAAAGAGAGCTCTCTTCTGGACCGTGCAGAGGGATCAGCAGATACAGACTGAGGAAAAAGAGAGGGGGCAGTGGGCGCACGAAAGCTAGAGTTGCTCAATGCGATTAGTGGGGGACTGAAAGAGATCCACTCTCCAACATTCTCTGATGTATGGCCTAATCTGGGCTTGCACCGTTATGGCCCATTCCATTGGCTGCAAGTTCACTAACTTAATGGCACATGTTAGACCACAGACAGAGTTTACTTCATGTCACTGCTCAACTGTTGGGTATCCCAAATAAAAATAAATAAATAAAAACAAAGGAAATTACAAATCATAATACTCCCTGTGGCGCTTTTAATGACTTGGTTCCACTTGCCCTTTTATTATGCTAATTTGGATATAATATCAGATCTTTATGACAATTAATCCTTTGTTGATTATTAGGTTGTTTTAGTTAGAATTATTGATGATAGTGTGAAACCTCTTACCAAAAAAAAGAAAATGTTACAATATATGCTCTGTGTAGTTAGCCACTTAGAAATCCAGTATTTCCTCTTGCCCTGCTGTGCACCAAATGACTAACCTGCCAAGATGATTGGAGGCACTGGAGAATTCTGTCATGACCCACATGACTAACTGGGTTTGCCATATTCGTTGTAAAATATGTCAACATTCAATTTTGCCTTCATAAAACACTGCCTGTGAGTCCTGCAACAAAACTGAGTCAGTGTGAAGTAATGAGCAGTATTTTACTTTGTATCAAAAAAATGGCAACATGTCAAGAAAGCAAAACGATCTTTTAGTTCACGCTGACTGGAGGCTGAGGAACTATATTAAGTTGATTCTAATCCTTTAAAAATAATTGTCTTGTAGACATATATTTTTGCCCATTAAGTGTTTTTTTGTTTAGTTTATATTTCTCCCCCTCTCAACGACAGATCAACCTAAACAAAAACTGAGATAGGATATAAAACTGAAGATTTTTCCAGATGTACTTTGACCTAGTTGGGCTGAAACGAAGCTTGGAAACATGAGCTCTTTAAGTTTAAAAAAAAAATAAAAAATCAAATCACTGGAAATAATCAGGATGGTGCAAAATGAAAACCACTCACTATTTGGAAATGAAACAACTATCTACATTATTATTTTTCAAATGTATTGACAGCCGTTGTTAATCCCTGTTTTCTTATTAAAAGTATATTACAGTATTAAGACTTAGTTATGATACAGACAGATATTCTAATTAAAAACACAGATGACTAAGAAATAACCTTTATTCCACATCTGTGTATAAGACAGTGCTAAAAAGCAATCTGCCAGGACACTGATCATTAGAACAATCCATGTGTGCTACATCTTTTAGTACAGACAAAAAGATATTTGTATTTCCATGTTAGATCTGTACAAATCATATGGTGCAGCTTCATCCCCTACAGCATAACTCCTCTAAAAAAATTATCTAACTAAATGTTACAGTATAGCAACGACGGAGATTGAACCTGTTTTTAATAGTGTTTACATGGCATTTTATTCTGCTCAGAGATAAATCTTCTGTGAAACTAAATCATGGAATGAAACAGGCTGTAATTGTTTCAGTCTTGCTTATTAAGCTAACACAATAAGCAATATTTTGCCTTTTAGCTCTGTTAGCTGTTTTCATAGTTCTGCTAATCTGTGTGTCTCAATCAGTAGAACAGTCATACTCACCACCTCCTCTCACATTTTCCCTTTTTTCTGCATTGCAGTAGTTTCAGTAAAGGTGACCGTTGTTCAGATTCTATTAGCTCCTCATATGGCCTGTTTTCGGGTAGAAACGGCATGAGCAGAACAGATCCCAATTTCAGTCTCTAAATTTTCAATTGTCAAGGGCAGAAAACGTCAGATAGCGGGCCCCAAGATAAATGGTGGACAAGAGAGCTCAATGTGTGGATGTGAACAGTAATGATCCACAAAAGCAATAAGCTGCTCTCTCTACAAAAATAAGTTATTTTTGAGAAAATTCGGGAGAATTGAATTAAACTGAAAAGTTGGATTTTTCGTCTCTACCACTAAATGTGCAGCATACAACATGGAGTCAGGAATCGGTTTCTGAATGTGGGATTCCCTCCCCTTTTTCTTTTCTCAGCACTAACTGACTCATGCTCAAAATTCAGTTAGAATGCACAAGTGTCAATGTGGAGCACAAGAGCTGTCACCAAGTAGATTTAACTTTCCCTTTGTATGGTGCCCTGGGGATTGTTTTGAAAACCAGTCACAATGATTAGGACTGAGGAAAGAGAATATATACCGATAGATATGGGAACACACAGGGATGTCTCTGTGGCTGACAGTGATGTCATCTCATGGAATATGTGCCATGAGATCTTGGCAGATCAGCACAGTTATAGAATAAAAAAACGAAAAATATGAATTTCTGCAAGCTAATATTTACACACATCTGACACATGCTGCAAACTGATATATTTATCGGTGTGTTTGGGAGTAAATTTGGCTTATGAGGCGAAACAAAGTTGATTCACTTTTATTTTATGTTGGTGGATGTTCTCACCTGCAAAACATTAACCGAGAAGCTGCAACACATAATATATTTGTGGAAAGAGAGAGAGAGAGAAAAAAGAAAAAACAGAAACTAACAAAACAGCATGACAGTTTTGGAGCAAAACTAAGGCATAAATACAGTCAATCCACGAGAGGCAAAAATATACCAGAGGCTAAATGAGGAGTTTAGGGGATACAGATGAAGAAAATGGAAATTCAGAAATCAAACCCAGAGCTGAAAGTTGAGCTGAATTTATGAGGAGAAAGATGTTACCAATATCTTTCTAATACACGTTTTCCTCTCCACCCCCTACTGGCATCATTTTTTCTACTGAAAACATTACTAGGGAGATTATTTTTTCACCAAAAAACTGATAGAACACTGAGCTAGTTAGATTTGTTAGTATCCAGAATTTAAATGTACATTTTAACTCATGACCATTTGGACATAGTGATGGGGTAACCGGAAGAAGTCTCACTGAAGGGTGTAATACAATCTAAAGTTTAGTAATCTATGCAGTTTGGCAATACCATGCTATAAAATATTTCTTTTTTTGTTTGTTTTTCTTTTTACAAAAAACAAAATATTTCCAGTAAAATGTACAACTGATAAGCTTCATCAAGCTGGTGCTTTGGCGGCAGGTCAAAAATTGAATTAAATTGGAAGTTGTACAGTAGGGTGCATTCAACAGTAAGAATAACTGAACAAGTAGTTACTTTCCAAATGACTCTTTACACAATATACAGGCTACTTTTTAAATTCTAATATGCAACACTGCATGCATTTAATTCAGGGTCCTCAGTTCATGAGATTCAGCATCAAATTTATAGTAGAGTGCAAGCTGAGGTTCACACAGAACATTTTGGACAATTACATCAGGAGAAGTAATTGTCCAAAACCCACAGCATGCTCTGGTAACATTAATTGTGCTTAAATTCACGATAATTCAGTTTTATAGAGCTATTAAACAGTACTGTCCTGTGCTGTGTTTTCACACAGGCAGAACTAGGGCTGAACGATGAATCATTTTTAAATTGAAATTTAAAACGTTGCAATTAGCAAATCCCAATTAATTTATATGTTACACGCCACCTGATCCAGGTTTAAACCTGCTACATCCACAGCTTTACAAATCCATTCACGTCAGACTTCCTGTCGACTTTCTTGTGCAACAGTCATTTAGGGTGACCAAACTTCTACTTTCACCCGGACATGTTCTCATTTTGAGAGATAAAAATTGTGCAGGATTCTGCTCTCTCTCAGCCTCAAAATATGTTTAAATGGGACTTGTGTTGTTTCATTCCCCACACTCGCTTTATATCATCCACTCTCTCACAGCTGGTGAGAGGGAGGGGGAGAGGGGGCAGCCGCAGTTCATGCAGCGCAAAAGATTGAGAAATTTGGTGTTTGTGCAAAATTGCAGAGAAAGTGCGAGTGACTCTCTCCTCATAGCATCAGATGGAGGATATGAAGCCCATAAAACTTTTCCTGATGAGGGGGTTCAACACCTTAAGATGACAAGGTAGGCCACATGGTTAATGCGACAGCTACACTCAGCTGTGAAGTCACATCACATTTTCAAACATCATAATTTTCCATAAAATGACTGAAACGCTGTGACAAACATCAGAAAAAAGTCCCACTTCTGAAATGTCCTGGTGAGTGAATAAAGATGATTTTACTGAGTGCAGTTACTCTAAATAGTCCAAATGTTCAGATCTCAGATAACATGTTGATGTTGAAACTTACAAAGAATAATGGATTAATTTAAGATGAAATAAGACTCAAATTACTACGATGACAGAAGATTCAGCCTGTTAAGCTGTGTCTCTATGATGGGCATGAAGTTCTCAGCAAGATGTTTCCATCTTCACCTCCCTGGGAGAGTTAAAAAAACACAGATTTCTGTCTGATTTTTTAGGTGGCTGAAGCAATATATTCTCCATGTGTTTTCTGCTGGTGGGTGTGTGCGCACACACACACACACGTGTCTGTGTGTGGCATCAGGGCAGAACTCGGCGTGTGGAAAACAGAAAGCATGGAGACAGAAATGACTGTTGTGGTGTAAATAAGATAAATAACATCAGACCATTTAGTTTAAACAAAGACAAAGTATAAACCCGTTCTAGAGGAAATGTAACCTTCAGGCCTCAGTGTTTTAGCCACAGGTTGCATCTTGCAGTTGGTAAGTGAAACCATCCATATCCCAACTTTGCATCCTTGCATCAGAATATAGAGAAGTTCATATTGATGTCATCTCATGTGGTAATCCTCCATCTCATTTAAAAAATATATTTATTGATGAACACTGAATGGAAGCTGATATTTAAAGATTAAAATCACATTAGTCAGAAAAATCTTTATTAGATTTTTTTCCCATATCGTTCAGGGCTAGGCAGAATGTGATTTCAGTGGGTGTCCAAAGTCGGTTCTCAAGGGCCGCTGTCCTGCAGTATTTCAATGTTTCCTTTTTCAACACGACTCAAATTAAAAGGATACAACAGCCTATGAAGCTCTGCATATTAATTTGAGTCAGGTGTGTTGGAGCAGAGACATTGAAAACCTGCAGGATTGGCGCCCCCGAGGACCGGAGTTTGACACCTCTGCCCTAAATTATGTCATTGTCCCAGGCCAACCAGGACATGACAAAAGTCTTTTAGTTAGGTATTGATGTGTTTTCAGAGGAATGGGTTTTGGTTTCAGATTACATAAAGCCCTGTGGTTGAAAGTGCTGCACGTCATCAGACCGTCTTCCTCCATCTTCCCTCTTCCTCATGAATCCGTGGCTTGTTAAAGTATAAACTTAATAATGTCCGCTCTGATGTGGAAACGCTAAAATGAGTCAAAGTTTCCTAATGCTGCTTGTAAGGGCGGTACTGTACAGGATGACAGAGTTGTATTGAAAGCTATTGAAATAAAACAACCTACAGTATATGAGCATTTCACTAGGAAGACTTGACAAACTGAAAAGTTGCCATATGGATTCCACACCAAGCATAATCACTGAGGCTTTATTTTCTTTTGTCCAATCACAAATCTTATAAATGTTCTTTTGAAGAACAATAGCTCTGTCCCCAGTGTCAAAAAAGAAAAGAAAAAGAAAAAGGCAACATTACTTTTTTTTTTTTTTTAAAGCGGAAATCACAAGACTAACTTCAATCATTAATTTGTCTTTAAATATGTTGGACTTGTCTTCACATTGTTTTTAGTCTATTAAGTGCATTTCATACTTGAGTGTGAACAGCTCAGTCTTCTCACTGACAGATCCATGGCCAATTAAACATAAGTCCCTTTCAGACTTGTTCTGAAAAGCGGTAATGTTACGGACTTTGTCTTTTATACCGTTTGTATTCAGACAAATGTTCTGCTCTTTTACCTCAGAGCTGTAGCGGACATTTACCGGCTAGCCCCCCCATGTCATAAGAGGGGAAATGTTACGGCACGTCATTTTGCATGAACGCAAAGGAAATGTTCCGGACAAGTCTCAACACAAAGACGTCCTACCCTGTTTCAACAACCAACTTATCCGGAACATTTCCCCATGTGTGAACGTAGCTGCAACGTTAAAAAGTCAGCGAGGAGGCAATATGTTTGAAAAGACAACTCCGGTTAAAGAGCAGACGGACTTTACCGTACATATTTAGCAGTGCAAGTCTGAAAGCGGCTATACTTTAACATTCATTACTTCAAAATAGTCACTCATGCTTTTTTATTATTATTAGTTTTTCCTCCCTTCTTCCCTTTTGTACAGAAAGTGTACAAACAATGAACCCAAAACTGAAGTTTATACCAAAGTAAGACAACTAATGGGACAATAAGCAAAAACAACAAGGTGAATAACTGGGGTTTGCACAGTCAGACAGTTTTCAGGCACAGGCCAACTGGCATGAAATATGATGAAGGAAGGAGACACTTGTTTAATCACAGAATAATGATATTGTGATGGATTCTGACCTTTAGCAAGTGGTATCATGTATGGAGATTTAATTAGCGTGCCAGCCAGCAAGCAGGATAGCGGATACGTGGATGGAGTGGGGTGAAGTGGAGGAGGGAGGGAGATAGTCTGGATGTCCTTAATGAATCTGCTAGCCTTTCCCTTCCTGAGGATGTGGCCTAGACTGACTCATCAGCAACAGCCGCCACAGAAATTCACTGATTAAGCTCTGCAATCAGCCAGAGAAGCCATGGAGATGACGAGCACAGGAGAAATTATTGAAAGGCTGGTCAAACACAGCACAAAACAGAAGAAAGAAAAGAATGTCAATAACATGAAAAGTGTGCATGGGGAGAAGACAGAGAATGTAATAGTGGAAGAGTTTCTTTCAAGTGAAGGATGAAACGAAGGACGGATGAGCACATGTGTTAGGGGACATCGAGGGAGATCAAGAAAAAGACTCAAAGAAACAGCAGCGGCCGAGCAGAATAATCTAATTAATTGGAGTGAATTCAGAATGTGCAGTCGATAGCACATAACAAATGTGAAAGTATAGCCCATGGCATGTCAATTAATGACATGTAATTAATGATCATTAGCAGAAGGGATGAGGGGAAGGCCATAGTCTTTCAGACACTTGCAAGCGACCTTCTAATTTCCTCGTCTATCTTTTGGGGGGGGGGTCTTCACTCTGCACCTTCGGAAAGTATTGTAAGGGAAAATGAAGGAGATCAGTGAATGAGAGTGAGAGGAAGTGATGGCAGCAAGTATTTTTATATGATCATGAAGAGAAAGACAGGCAGAGGGAAAGAAGAGTGTCAAAGGATGCGGGCAATGAATCAAGGAGGAGAGAGAAGAGAGCAGCGAGTGAATTTATTGCAATCCTGCTGTTTTGTTGTTCTGTTTTTTTTCTGCTGACACAGTGAACATGGAGGGAACAGGCAGCGGTTTTTTTATAGGTCACATGCCACTTCACAATGATCTATGGATGCAGGCCTTTTGCAGACTTATACTGTTGAGCACGCATTATGTGGCTCAGCCAAGCATGGCCATTTGGGGGAAAAGGGGAGCCCCCCCCATTATTCACACACTCTTTCCTTCTATCCATCCTCTCACCCTTTCTGCTGTACATTCCTCCCTCTTTGCATGTCTCCCACTACGACTGAAAGCCTCTTAAAGATGGTGTAAGGCATCAAAGGTCTGGTGGGACAAAGTGTTTTATATGGTCCTAACAATGCCTGTGTTCTTGTGTCCTTGCACCCACTTACTATGATTTGATTACTAATGTAGACAAGTGGCTACATGCTTTTATGCTTTTTACTTGCTTTTATTTGTATGCAAATATATTTCTTATTTCTTAACTGTGTTCCATTAATGCTTTTTAAAAGGTATTTTGAGTTGCAATATTCTTGAAGCCACTTATTAGATATATCTGGAGAGTACCAGATTGGACATACTTGTGTCTTCAGAACTGTCTTCAGAATTCTTAATGACACAAATTCAAGACATTTTGGTCCATACTGACATGATGGTATCACACAGTTGCTGCAGATTTATCGGCTGCACATCCATGATGAAAGTCTCCTGTCCACTACATCCCAAAGGTGAAATATTGGATTGAGATCTGGTGACTGTGGAGGCCATTGAAGTACAGTGAACTCATTAGCTGTGTCCCAGTTCAGGATCTGCACACTTCGAAGTGCGGATTTCCCGGCTGTATACGTCACAGCAGCGCGCCAAGTACTGTCCCAATTCAAAAGCCTCCAAATCCACCCTCCAAACCCACACTCCGTTTGGCCTGTAGCGAAGGCTACTGGCGGTCATCCTTCGTGGCCTCTTTTCTCCCATAATTCATTTCAAACAAGATGATGGACAGAGCCACGGCTCTGATGACAGGGACTGAGCAGCAAAGTGCAGAGGAGTACGTTTTTAACTGCAAGTATTTTTTTTACCTTAAAGATGTGACAGAAAATAAAAAGAAACTTTAAGTTTGTTAAACTGTAGGATTAAAATCTGGTAATATTTAATGTTTAATGCTTATTTAATGAAGCGTCTACTGGCTTTCTTTTTTTTTTTTTTTTAAGCCAGCCACTGAAGCAACTTTTAAAATTAGACTTTTAGCAGAAATTTCCAGCTCCATTTTTTTTTTTTTAATGCAGTTATCTGAAGGAATTAGCGGGAAGAATGAGAATACTTTCATATTTGCAGTTGCTTGGCAACAGGGAGGGACTGGAGCACTATGGAAAATTCTCGCACACTAGGTAGGCTGTATAATTTTTAACGAAAAAATAAACGGCACAGCCTACGGAGGCCACCTTGTAGTCTTCGTAGGCTGCGCACTTTAAAATGTGCAGACCCTGAATTGGGACACAGCTATTGTCACATTCAAGAAAGCAGCAGTCATAAAGGGATGGACGTGGTCAGCAACAATACTCAGGTAGGCTGTTGTGTTTAAACTAAACTCAATTAGTACTAAGGAGCCCAAATCATGCCAGAAAAATATTTCCCACACCATCACACACACAGTCTGAACTATTGATACAAACCATGATGGATTCATGTTTTCATGTTGTTCACACCAAATTCTAACCCTACCATCTGAAAGGTGTGTTGCAGCAGGGAAGCATTGAAAACCTGCAGGACACTGGCTTAAGAGTTCTGGAGTTGATGATCCTTGCTACATACCTTGGTTGTAACAAGTGGTTATTTAAGTTACTGTTGCCTTTTTATCATCTCCAACCAGTCTCCCCATTCTCCTCTGACCTCTCAACAAGGCAACTGTAGCTTATTGGATTATTCTCTGTAAACCCTAGAGAAGGTTGTATGTGAAAATGTAGTAGCCATCACATGGCACTGACCTAGGAGGATTTCTAAAGCAATTTGAATACATTTTTCACCCCTCAAAGTTGTATACACTACAGAAAAAATTGCTTAATCATGTTATACTTAAAATTTGAATTAACTTGAATAAATCATTTTACACAATGTTGTGAAAGGGGATAGGTTTGAGTTGATGGATGAATATCTGCTTTGTTGGATGTTATTTTGATTTTGTTTTGTTTTTTATATTGGTCATTTCATTTTGCTGCTTCCAGAAAAAAATGAATGTGTAAATGGTTGGTATACAGAGTGCAATTCAAAGAAGTCAATAGGAATTAAAAAAAAAAACAAAACTTGCATTTGTCCATCTATGCACTGAGTATAAGAAAACCAACATGAGGTGTAAAGGTGTGTAAAAAAAAGTAGTAAATTACAAGCTCACAGTCCATTTGTGAGTGTTTAAGTAAACAGCTCTGTAGCATGTCTTATCTCCACCTGTCTTTTTTAGATGTTAGACGAGCGAAACCAGAAAGATACAAACTGCTTCACATAAGTCCTTTCAGCTTGCTGTTTCAACCAGTTTAAAACCAAATTCATATGAAAAAGGTGGTTTTGCTCTTTTTTAAAACCAGCTTTTTCATGATCACTTGGGTCCAAAACAGCGTCTGGTAACTCTTTCATGTCTACCACGCTGGCTGTATGTACCACACATATGCTTCAGCAAATATATTGGCAATCATTGGTTGTTGGACTGACAAGTGAAAAATTCTCACAAAACCTGCAGGTTTACTCAGGGTGCAGTGATGAAAAATTGTGGTTCCAGCTGTCATTCATCTCTTGCTACAGAGAGTGGTTAGATCTGTCCAAAAGCCGGAATATGCTTAATCTATATCAAAAATGCTGTCTGTGTGTGTTCATGTTGGGCTATACAACCAGACTACTCTAATGAGCTTTGGGGCTGTTCATCTCTTCTAAATTGGAGGGAAAACACATCATATTCGAAATATGATGCCATTTGAAAGCCTGAGGGGAAAAAATGAACAAGAATATGAGAAACAGGCAACATATAATGAGAGAGAGAAAATACAGAGCAATGAAGTGGGCAAGATAAAAGGTGCATGTCCACAGGACTTCTTCTCATCTTTGCTCTTTCTAGCAATAACAGCAAAAGCTGTGACATGCGGACCACAAACAAATAACAGCCGTTATTTTTTTTCTCCTTTTTTAAAAAATGATCAAATATATTTATCAAAAGACACCTGTTTAAACCGCTCATGGAGAGTATGTACAAATTAGACATTTAGACTACAAGTGTATCATGTGTTTTTTGTGTGTTTCTAACTATACCAGGGATCTCCAACTTCAGTAAGCCACTGTCCTGCAGGTTTTAGATGTTTCCTTGCCTCTAATCAATGGTCATTGACAAAATTGTGCAGAACTTTTCATTCAAATGAGGTTCTTGTAGGGAAACATCTGAAACCTGCAGGACATAGCTCACAAGGACTGGAATTGGAGATTCCCGAACGATACTTTGATTATTGATTTTAAAATGCATTTCTGATATCAGACATTGCTCTCAATTATGCATCATTTAGAGTAAGAATTATTTGAAAGTAAACAAATTACCATAAATACATATATACTACCCACAAAAAGTTAAGGATATTAGGCTTTTTGTACGATGTAATAACCGTTACAGGTTAACGTAACCATTTCTCAGCTTTTGACTGTACAAACACACATTTTCAGTGTTTAAAGTACTTATTGCTTAACATGCTGCTCTCTAACAAGGTAATTAACCACAAAAACAGAAGTTTCTGAACCATGTATCGGCCAGTAAATGTTCTGGTTCAATGGAAACTAGTATTTGAACAGTTATCCTCATCATGCTGTTCTCATTTTGACATCATCAGGCCAAGATGACACCAAACACACAAGTTATTCATACATCAACATTTTTATGTTGTGGTATGCCCACCACTGTTAGCTTTTGTTTGAGATTAAGGAATTACCATTGCATGACTCTACTTCAATGCCCTACTTTCGTGATATAATACCAGTGCAGTATTAACTTTTTACATTTTCTGTAAAATTTGAAGCAAAAGTTAAATATCCCTAGCATTTCGCAAGTTGTGTATATAGACCATGGGATATGCAAAACAGAACTATTATTCCCAGAAATACAAAAGGTTTTGGTTATGTTTGCACTTAACACTTTAACACAGAACACATAAATTTGAAAGCACATAATGGGAAATATATGACCCTTATTTACATCTGTTTACGTGCATTAAAACAAGCTGTCAAAATCTGATTTATCAGTACATCATGCACATACATTTAGATATGTTGTAGCGCCAACTCCATCTGATCTAGATTCTAGTCAACTACTGAATAAAAATGTCATTAAATATCTTCCGTATTGCCACTTCATCAAAAATGTCTTTGCCTTTAGAAGACATGACGTTCAGCAGAAGCTGTACAAGTGTAGCGTTACATCCGTGTGTATCTGTGTCAGGGTCCAGCGTGTTCAGCACGGTCTAATTTATGAGCTGGTTGTGGCACATGCTGAAATGGCATCATTCTTCAGTGCTAACCCCCGTATGCTCCCACACACTTCCCTTCCCTGCCATCAGCTCGACCCCAGGCATGATTTATCAGGTCCTCAAGCAGCAGACAATGGTGCCCTGGCACGTGCGCTGCGCCATGGATAGAGTGATAAACCCAGTGATTCCACAATCAAACAAGTGGGGTCAGCTTCATAATGTCTCCATATACTGCATCACAAAGGTCAGAACAGTATGGTCTGGGCAGCAAGGATAAAATTTATCTCTCTAAAATATGACGAGTCCTCCCTTCATTGTTAGATGCATTTGTAGGTTTATAGATTCTTGTTTATAGATTTTAATGAGTGGCTTAAATGAGGATAATAAAGTGTTATTGTTATCATCATTATAGTTATTTAGTTCTTGGTTAAAAAATTTTATGGAGGTGTATTCACTGATGCACTTTTTGGAGTTAACAGGTAACACAATTCATATAAAAACATACCTTCTGGAAAAAAAAAAAATCTTAAAATATTCAGTTGTAATAACAGACACAAAGTGATCTAAATCCTTTTAACCCACATTTGTTGAGGGCATGTTTTGTTGTTTTTTCCCCCCTTTAGCCATGCAGGGAAATATGATAAATGCATTCTGATCAAAGTAATTTTCTATTTCCTCAGCTTCACAGCTATTATTAATGATGTAAATGAGACAAAGAGACTAAATTTAATAAAACATCTTTGATTTCTTTGGAAGGTGGCCTAAACATGTAGCACACAATTTAACCTTGTTTTTTATGTGCACAAAGTGAAAAATCAAATGAACTGAATCACTGAATTTGTAATGCTGTTACGGAGAATAGAATTATGGTAATTTAGCTGAGCATTCAGCTGCATTGTTTAAAGGGTGAGTGGATTAAAAGAAGCAGTGGATGGTTAACATCTCATTGTAATGGGATGGAGCATGTACCCACCCTAAAACAGTGTTTGTGAACCCCCCCATGTTGTTCACCCAAGCTCATTACAGTTATATCAGGAAGAGAGGAAACTAATTTTCCTCCAGAGACATTCAATAAGAAACTGAAAAACCACAAAAAAGTGTTTTGTTTTATCGAGCATTTTATAAATTCTAGTTAAGAATAAAAATATTCAAGCATGCAGTTGTAGTACTAACTTACAGCCCTAGAATATATAGTACAGTATTGTGCACTAAGAGTTAAGAACCTCCAGTGCCAACCTGCTATTTTTCACCACAATATCATCTTAAGTGTTTAGTTTTCTTTAGTTTAATTTTAAACTATGTTCTCATTAAACTGCTGAAACCAACAGTATTCTGTGCTGTGGCAGTACTCACCGCACTGCTGCAGGGAATATCTTTGACTTTCAGCCAGGCCAGGTCCAGCGTGCCCTCTCCCTTGTAACAAGACTGCAGCCTCTCCTTGATTTTCTCATTGATCTTTCGCAGAGAGAAAACACACAATGCAGAGTCCTGGGAGCCCTGCCGTGGACGTCTCTTCTGGCCTTTTGAAAAGATGGCAAAAAGCACATCATCATCCGGTGCCACATCTAGTGAGCGTGCCAGGATAGCACCAGCTTTTGACAGGTAGGCCGCTTCCAGTAATCGGTACTCCACATTGCCACTAATGCATCCAATAGGCACCTCAACATAGGAGTTGAATGCAGTGTCTGCCTTGCAGAGGCGGACTATCTTGGAAGTGTACACTTGTTCCCGACCTGTAGAGGAGGATCCACTGGTGGGTCCACCCCCCATTTCCGGTTGCAAAGTCAGAAAGTAGACAAAGTTTCCACTGGCAAAGCCATAAATGTAGTATATGTCAAAATCTGGGATTATAGTGAAAGTGTCTGAGGGGATCTTAATCATAGAGGCTACAAACTCATCATGGAAGACATAGGCAAACATGCCATCCTCCTCCGAGTTTCTGGCCAGCTTTCGGCTAGAGATGGTAGGGAAGTACTCTGGCTTGCCATCGACTGCTGTGGCTACAAACAGCATGTCCGGAGAAGCGTTGCCATAAGAAACAATGACACCAAACACAGAGCCACTCTCATTTACCCCAGAGAGGTAGTGCTCTTTCTTGTGGAAGGGTTCTCCAAGTTTGAAGAGGTCATCTAAACGGAGAAGTTTGCAGATGCCCTGATAGAGGCTGCCACAAGCAAGCAACCGGTTCTCCTTATAGTCCATCAAAAGCATCTTGTTGATATTGTTGGTGAGTGTCAATGGCTCACTGCAGGGCTGAACAATACGTGGCGGGTAGCATTTGCGGTTGTCATCATCTGGACCAGTCTCGTGGAACTTCTGGACTTCCAAGCCAGGAGACAGTTTGTATATACGATTGACCGCTCCCAAATAAACATTGCCATTGCGATAGTCCACCGCTAAATGATTAAATGTCCACTCAGGGTTTTCAGCATGAAATGATGTGTACTCCTCCTCAGGGAGCAATGCTGTTATCACTTGGGAGCCAGCACTATGAGCCTGTGGGGCTTGCACCACTGTTTGTGATGTTACAGGAAGCACCAAACTGGACAGGAAGCAGCATACAAAAAAATAGGTCCGTATCCTTGTGAGGGATGTCATGGCTGTGCTGATGGTTGGACTAGTGAGGAGAGGGACAGAGGCACAGTCCAGTACTGTTGGCCCGTCGGGATTACGCCTCTCTCAAGATGGAGGGCATCATGCACCTAAAGAGGGAAGAAAAAGAAACCAGTGAAAAAAGCAAAATGACAAAATATCACAGACAAATTACAGTCAACATAACTGTAGCTGGGCAATGATAGAAACCCAAGATGGATTAAACGTAATTATTTGATCCTTGCTCTAATTTTATCTGGCACAGATTAGAAAAGAAGAACTTAATGAGTTGAACAGGTGAAGAGGCCACACATTTGAGAGCACAGAGGTATCTATATTTGGAGAAGAAATGAGCTAGACCCAAAAAAAAAAAAGAAAAGAAAAGAAAGAAGAAATTAGGTTAAGAAATAGCAGCACTTTAAAAAAAAATGGCAGTAAATCAGTTATTGAGAAACAGAACAGAGGGAGGAGTAATGCATTGTCTCAGAGGAGGTGATCAGCATGGCTCTGCACCATCTCTCTGCATGGACCCCTGCCCCTCTCCATCTCTCTTAGCTTTTCTGCTCCAGCCTCTATGCACCTAATTGATTCTCCCCTCAGAGCAGCAATTTGCATGCTTTGGCGATTTCTCTTTTCTCTCCCAATAGGGCAGCTCACCTGCTGACACTGCTAGCAGAAAGAAAAAGACTGTCTTTCTCTCTTTCAAATACCTACACACACACACACACGCACACACATCCATACACTAAGAAGGGAGGTTTATAGACCAAAGAGGAACAATTAAGTAGGAAATGCTAGGGGTTGCAAAAAGAAGCTTCCCTGTGGTCCACTGGTCATTTGCAGTGTCTCAGCATTATGTATCCAACTAGTGCAAACACATGCTTACAACAACATTAAATGTGACTACTAACAAAAAGGTTGTTTTTCATGCATCAAACTGTTTATCTGTTCAATCAAAAGATCCACTTCCTAGTATATGAGAACAAATATTGCTACCAAATATTAACATGAGTTAAAAAAGATGCCCATGTGCATACAAATTTCAGTAAAATGGTCTTAAGCAGTGCAAGATACAGAGATTATAGGAAAACCTTTTAGGCATCAAAAATATAGTTAGTTAAAATTACCTGAAGGTTTGTTTGTGACTCAGTTTTGCAATATTGTAGTTGCGCTCATTGCAAAATAAACACTTCAAAATGAAAAATGAGAGGGTAAAATTTTCAATGTCAACATGCTCGAAAACAGTCTCGGCTGACAAATACGCCATCATTATTTCTACTTCCTTACTTTTGGTCCGACATCTCATAATTTTAGCATTTATAAATATATATCCGTTTCTTTAGAGGCCTTTACTGTAATATCACTAGGGATGCTTACACACATAAATGGTGGTGCTACCTGACATTATCTAGCCACAAATCTCATCTCAGGTTCAATTTTAAGCTATCAAAAAGTATGGCGGTGTGAAATGCAACCTCACGGCAATCTTGCCAATCTGCCCTTCATCTCCTGGTAGGCAGACAGAAAGGAAGAACAGAGCAGGCAGCCTCTCAACACATGATAAGAGGACCAGAGCAGATGATGAGAGGGATAGGAGCTGCTACAGAGATGGGTGACATGTGCTCAGATATGTGTGCAAAGAGCAATCATTAGCATAGCTATGACAAAGGCAAAAGGCCGCAAAGTAAATAAGAGACGAGACAGATTGAAATATCATGCAATAACCTCACTGGGGGAAAAATAATTTCAGGAAGGCACACAAAAAGTGAGAAGAACTAAACATCCTATTCAAAAGTCAAGAGTTTAAACAAAACATCCGCATTTTGACATTTCAACGACAAAGATTAACATCAGATCTCTCAAACTTCACGATGCTGCAGGACAAATTTACTCAAAGGTTTTCATTACCGTGACCATCTGCTATAAAGGGATTAAGTGGACAGGAGAGAGAAGAGATGGTAGGGCAGTGAGCCCATAATGTTCTTCAAAGTAAAAAGGGAGTTGAATATTAATTTCACAGTGGGAAGAGCCCTGGAGCTCCCACCTCTCATTTAACTTGTATAGACGGGGGGCAGCCATAACAAAGTGCTCCTCTGGAACTCCCAGACAACTTTATTCAACTGTTATACATAAAAAGAGAGACTGAGAAGAAGCCAAGTCGTCAAAATAAGACATTACTAGAATAAAGCGTGAGTCATGGTGAGAGGCAATAGGGAGAAGCTGTTATTTCACCTTTATATCCACCAATTCTCAGGTGAATAAATACAACTGCGTTCCAACAGAGCTGACATTAATCATCAAAAGAAAGAAATAGGAAAAAAAGGAGACATGAGCTTCTGGTTGATTCCCTTGAGAAATAAATCAAGGTTTTGCATAAGTAAAAAATACAAATGTCCTGAATGGGTGGGGGAAAAAAAGAAAAATATGTCATGCCATGCAATGGCAGCATGTCTGCCACATGAATTTGTTACTGAAATGCAATTATCTCCACTTATAGGGGGGCAAGCTCATTCACCTGCTGTTTGGCTTTGCCTGCAAATCATCCAACTCCATTAATTAAAGCTTTCTCTGGTTTTGAGGATTTATACATCAGACATGTGTGCGCACACGCGCGCGCGCGCGCACACACACACACACACACACACACACACACACACACACACACACACACAGAGATACTCTAACTTGCAATTTATTAGTAATTTTACCTGCCTTACTGGCTGAATTTTCCACTGCCTTCTCCACATGCATATCAAAATTAGGTGCAATGCTATGGCAAAAAAAGTATACAAAACATGTTTAAAAGCAAGAGGAAATTATTTCATGACCATGGGATAACTCAGTAAGTTAGGGTAAGTTAGTGCAGTCAGTTAGGTTTTGTTTCTTTGATTTCTTCTGTTAGTTAGTCTGGCTGTTCTTTTACCATCAGTGTGTTTTGTTCTATTAATTTCTCTGATTTGAGCAGCATCACCTGCCCATCCCATTTTGTCTTTGTTTTTGATTGTCTGCCTGCCACACGGGACAATAAAACAGTGTTCTTGAAGAATATCCGTAGCGAACCAAGGTGAATCATGTGGTGACTTTTAAACAAGCAAAATGGAAGAACTGCTCTTTAAATTCAAGCACTAGTCAGTTCTCTAATCTCCCATCTCACCAAGAGACTGTAGTCCAATCCAAACACTGATCAGATGTGTTGATCAAATCAGAGATTGGATGTGTCAGAACTTTCTTCAGTTAAAGGAGACAAAACTGAAATAATGGTTTCTGGAGCCAAAGAAGAAAGATTAAAAGTCAGCACTCAACTTCAGACAGCTAAGTTAGAAACCACCAACAGAGCCAGAA
>JBBBVU010000025.1:16165964-16176466 GCA_037177055.1 Atherinosoma microstoma
AAGTCTACTTTCTGTTCACAGAGTCAGAACTAAACACGGAGAGGCAGCGTTCAGCTTCTATGATCCTCACATGTGGATCAAACTCCTAGAAAACTGCAGGTCTGCTGAAACTCTCAGCAGTTTTAAATCAGGTTAAAAAACTTTTGTATTTGCAGCCTTTTATGAAAACAACTGAAAATTAACTTTTATTTCTTGCATTTTACCCTATCTTTTGGAATTTTAGTTTTTTCTATTAAAAGAAATGAAAAGGTTTTTAAAGTACGTCCTAATGCTTCTGCAGCTTGCATTGCTTCTGATGTTCTATGTAACATCTTGAAGTACATGAAATGTGCTATACAATAAACTTGCCTTGCCTAATTCTGCCATCTTGTTTTCAGAAGAGGAAGTTGAGAAGGAGGAGCAAAGGAGGAGACAATAGTGTTTAATTTCCAAGGATGTATCCAGCATGGGATGTGGCACTGTCAGGACTAAGATATTTAGAAAGGTTTTCTAAATCTGTTCCAAGACAAGACACAGCCAGCTGTCTGGTCATTTTTCAAACAGCCTGCTTCAAGGGAAGCATGAGAGAGAAAAAATAAAGTAATCTACCCTTAATTCTCTGATAGAAACTAACTACGTGGAAATGGAGAGAGTCTTTTGTAAACAGCTTAACTTCTCACAGTATATTTTTTAAAAAAGGAGTCACTTTGAGTCAAACAGGATCAGGAGATTATGAGTGGGTAGCAAGTGGGGTAATTACACATTACTACAGTGAGCAGCACATAAGTATATGGATGATGATGAAGAAACAAGCAATCCCTACAAAATGAAAAAGGCTAGTAAAAAAATAAGAGATGTTAAGAGCCATCTGAAGGTTAGAGCTAGTAGTAGAAACAACACTGGTAGCTGTTGGTCCCTAGCAACAAAGTTGTAAGAGGGATCATAAACTGTAATGTCTTGATCTGTGGGTTTTGGGTTTGTGCTTGGTTTAGACTAATAAGGAACAAAGGCTGACAAGAATATAAATTAAACGAGAGTTGCAGACCAACATGTGGAAATATAAACTAAACAGATATACAACAAGGACTAAACCACAAACAGATCCAAAACCTGCAGATCATGACGTGTACAGCATACGACTTGAGATCTGAGAGGAGGAAAAAAAAGTGAATTAGACACCCAGAGAAAGACAGCAAAATGAAAAGGTGGTGATAAAAGGCGAAGGAAGAAAGAAAACTAGAGGACTGAGATGCGAGTCCTTGCTCAGTGGATGTACTGATTGGAGTGGAGCCCCCACCCACCAAAAACTCAATCCGCCCTGCCTTCATGCTGAGCTATGGCACCAATCAGAGGAATAAGCAGCACTATGTATTGCAGCAACACATTGGGACTGGAGGAAAACAATGTACCTGCACTCTCCAACATAATCACCATCACAAATGCATGTATGCATTCTCACACACACAAAAAAAAACAGCATATCTGGACACACATTCCACCTTTTAGTCTGCACAAAACACACACACACACACACACACACACACACACTGCAAAATAAAAACAGGTATACCTCCCAGTACAAAAAAAAAAAAGAATTAAAGGGATTCTGAATCATCTAAGAGCATCTCAAAAAAAGTACACACATTTATATATCTCTGTTCATGAATGAAAGCAATCTTGTGCATAAAGGATACAGTGCATCTGCCCAATAACAAATAATAATTTTACCGTTACATTTGTATTTGTAACAGTAGCAGCCAGCACCTAAAATGTTTTCATTCACACACAAATCATTAAAACTGTTATTGGCAGCTACAACCCTATTCAGAGGAGTAATGAACCCTAACATTAACTTCAGCGAGAAATAATTGCCAAGTACAATTACAGTTGTGCAACCTTTTCATTTATACATACAGACTTAAGATTTAAGCAACGGTTAGAAAATGAACAGGTCCAACATGCCTATCAGAATAAACAGACTCCTGTTTATACACAAAGCCAATGGCGTGCCCATTTTTCTTAGGAAGCCAGCAGTGGAAAGAAAAAAAAAAAGGAGGACACAGAGGATAGAAGGCGGGGTGTCCTTGGTGTTTACATCAAGACGTGGATTAGCAGCATGGATTACTGTCACCAGATACCCTGTCAAGATCAGGGTTAGGAGGTCTAATCCACCAAAGAGCTGTTGATATTACAGTGAAAGCCTTCAGATTGCACTGTCAACTGGGGTACATGTCATCTGAATGCAAGGACACTGGGATACTGACACCGACTAAACATGTTGCAAAATCAACAGCATTTGTATGAAACCACTGCGAATAAATATCAAATTGTTGAATTGAGTTTTAAATAAAACAATCTAAGGGTTAATATGTCCCACTGCTTAGTCTGTATACGACTTTATATCAGATATATTTTGGTTCATGAATGCTTCACATCAAAGTAAATAAAGCCAAGGCAAAAAGGAGCAGCAATGCCCTTCCACACGAGCCAACTATGACCAACCATTATATCTTTAAGAATTTTCTTTAGTATTACCCAAGATCGGTTTAAGACAACACTTGAACTTTAGAATGAAAACAATAGATTTTTACAATAAAAGGAAAACGATCCGCTATTTTCTTAACTTTGGAAAAACCCTGATTATTTTACGAGGCAGCCTTTATGACCCTTATCAAGGGTGTTCTGACATGACAATAGAAGCATTAAAGCAGGCCCATTTTACTTTATTTTTATAAGTTACCCTTACATTTGTTTAACAAGTTTGTTTATTTGGGCTGTAGCCCCAGTAAAAGAGTCATGGTTAGTAACTTTACAAAAGTACACAACTTTGGAAGTTACATTTGCAGTAGGAAGTAGCATTTCTAGTTAAAAGACTATGTGAGTTCTGAACCCATGCCTTGGGAAATGCAGCTAAGTGAATCACTCTCCCAGTATAAGTGTGTCAAGTAGACAATTTGTGTCAAACTCTCTTGCTAGAAGGCTGCCTGTCTCTCTTTTTCACTTCCCTACAGTGAGTAAAAGCATTTCAAAGAAAGGGTCCAGGCAACGATTCAACAGAGGAACCCCTGTGGATTTAAGAGAAATCTGCCCATCTCCTCTCCTTTCTCAATCTTTTCTATTTTCTCCTTTTGTTCCCTATTCTATTCATATCCGAGACCTTAAATCTTCATTGGTATAGACTTCAAATATACAAATTTCCCTAAACGCTTGGAGTCAGGTTCCTAAAGAATTTATTTTCTATATAAACATCTGTGCATTGTGACCTCAGTTACAATATCACTCGTAGTTTTGTACTCAAATTGCCTTTAGCTCCAAAATAAGGTCGTTGAAACAAAAAACACTGATAAACTCTGCACTGCACATTCTTGGTTCAGGTTGGGACACTGCGCAGTGGGTGCCGTTATCAGTCCAGATCAGAGGCTTTAAAGTCATTAGGACTGTTGAAGGATTGCCGTCAGCACCTTGGGCTGATTGGGTTAGACTGTCGCTGACCACCTGAATGAGAGCAAACTGGATTCAACATAGAACAGTGGCTAGAGCTATTTATAGTGTGAACGCCATGAATCTCTGGATTCAATTAGGAAGCTCAAATTGCCATAAAGATTCAGGAGCTACTCATCAGTGAGCATTACTAACTAATCAGACAAAATCCATTGAAAATCATGATTAAACATTTCCATCAGTGTTGAGCAAAAATTTGTAGAATGGATAGAAATGGATAAGCATCAGGTATAACAAATGCAAGGTATAAGGAAAAAATTGACCGTTTCTGCCAACATCTTAAAAAGTAATTAATAATCAATTGTTCCCCTAAGCATACAAATTCAAATGCAGTGATGAGTTAGAGTTTTCATATTCCTAACAATCCAACAGGAAGTGCACACACACAAATGCTGCATGTTTGATTCCAGCATTTCACCAGTCCCAGCCATGTTGTCCCATTTAAGATACCATGGAATCAAAGTGAGATATTTTGCTGTAATTACATCCAGTGCAGCTAAGAATTCTTCTTAAATGATGTGGCTTGGAGTTGGCACTATGTGACAGCTGCTTTCATAGAACAAATTCAAACCCTCTAGCTGTTTCTCTTTTTTTCCCCATTTCTCTCTTTCATTTTCTCTCCCTTATTCCCCTTTCTGGTGAGAACACAGGAATGCAGGGTAGGGTAGACAAATCAGCCTTCTCCCATCGGCCGTCAGGCTGGTACCTCCAGAAGTCCCAACACGTTCCTCTTTTCTTCTTCCTTTCACAACCCATTCCTCTCTCCCCGTACCATTTCTTATCCTCAGAGTTAATTTTCTGGCCCCCCTCTCTCTTAAGCCATCTTTTTCCTTCTCTCTTAATGTTCGCCTGGTTTCAAGCATCCAATTTTCCTCAGAGTTATAAAGCAACTAATCAATTATTAATCATGGTTTGCTTGAAGATGCAATATCTGGAGATTCTGCTGCAGTGTAAGAAACACTGAAACAAGTCACATCAATGTCACGAGCTGCGAGTGTGTATGCTTGAGTGTTTTAGTTTAACAGAAATAGTATTGCCATTACCTTCAAGTCAGGACCTCTGCTGTGCTGCTGCTCAAAAATGATTTTTCTGCAGTTGTTTCTATCTGAAGTCACAGTCCTGACTGTGACTCAGCAAAGCCAATATTATTGTCCAACTTAAGCCATCATTGCCACTTTATTTTGACCTACGAAAAGTATCTGCAGCTCAAAAACACCAAAGATGTATTTGATACAATTAAGCATTAATGCTGCTTATGCATAGCATAATCAGACTAGTAAGAATAGTTATCTAAATACTATTTGTTATAGTTTGAATATTATTTCCACAGTTATTAAATCCCTTAATAGTAATGAGATTATGGGCTCAGCAATATTAATTACCCTGAGACAAAAACACCAGTGTAACCAACAAAGTCCTCCAAGCAGGCAGGTGACACCATGCCTGTGCATGAACATATCGTGTAAACTCTGAGTTTTAAATCATCTTCAGCCAAATCTCATCAAGTCTTGATAGGACTTGATTTCCAGGAAAGCCCTGTTACATTAGCATGTTTTCACACCCTTTTCCATGCCTTTCTCACCCAGCAACATACAAGTGCCACTGAATCAGGAATCATAATCGCCCAATTATGCATCGGACACACTTTAGACTTCCAAATCATAATAAAACAGCTTATGTAGTGGAAGTAATGATGGCAATAATAAAAGAAGGACGATGGCAAAGCTCCTCAGAAGATGGTGAGTAGTGGGAGCCAGCTACATGTTTGCACAACAGAGACGAGACTCAAACCTCTTCAATTAAAGACGAAAAACAGATACAACGGATATTTGCAGTGTATTCATTCATCTTAATGTAGACAACCAAGTTTACATGGAGCAATTTTGTTCCGATCGAACATCCAATCAGAATAAAAACATCTGACACCTCATCTGATTGTCCTCAATTGGAAAAACCTTCTCAATCTGATCGAGAGGGGTGGTTTTAACCTCTTCATGATCAGATCAGCAGGAAAAAATAAACACGTATACACTCATTTCGGAATTAGTATATGTATGGTGTATGTCGTTTCTGGGTGTGCTTGAACCACATGGGGGTTTGGTTATATGACTTCCAGGGTAGACTTGAAAAATTGCGGCAGCAAAACAGAAGTAGACTGTGGCAGATACAACGTTTTTGTTGGAAACGGAAAGAATTAAGGATTATGGAGCATCTTGGCGGTCAAAAAGATCATAAAAGTAAATCTTCATCTTCTGAATTAGTACGCTTTGCACATGTCAAAAGCATTATGGTGGTATTGAATCTTTCATCATGTAAACACACAAATGATCAGATCATTTTGTCTAGCGTCCGTGTAAACATGTCAGCCGAAATCTCTGATCAGATTGATATCAATGAGACAAGAAGTATTTGTCCATGTAAATGCAGCTAGTGTCTTATCCAGAGGATATAAGAGTTGAGGGAGGTTTTAAGAACTACCAAAAGCTAAGTCTTTCCTTCATTTAAGACTAGTCAGTTTCTTGGGGGTGGCCCTCAAAACACAAACTGCAAAAGATAATGAAGTTGCAGCTTGTCTCAAAAAGCCATGTGTGTGAGGATTTTATGTTCCACGTCTATGCAACATTTTGGTTAATCTTGCTTCCCATTTAACTATATTACAGTTTGCTTCCTTGTCTATTCAAAAACTTATTTTCTTATTGCCATACTAGGTCTTCAGTTCTGATTGCCATACCTGCCCCTCATTTGTAATTTTCTCCCTCAGGTCAAATACCCCTTGGTTTCCCCTGTTTATTGCCAGATTCTTAGCTATTCTGTCCCAGTTTGTCTTTTTTTTTTCTCCTAGTCAGTCTGCAGTCAGTTATGAGTTTTGTCATTTGGTTTAGGGTCAATAACTTTTTAATCTAGCAACTGAAATGTCTTTAGGTTCTTTGAATAAATCCTTATTCCAATGTCTGATTGCCTTCCTCTGTTTGGGCCTTCTTCCTCATCTCCTCCCAGTCATGACAGTTCAGTATACATGTTTAAGTAAGCCTTGCCTGTAATTAAGATGAACATTTCTAGCATCGTGAGAATGGTAAACACACAACATGAATAACACACTTTTATATCCGCTGTTATGACATGTGAAAAAGTTTCAACCTATAGACATGCTAACAAAGCTTACAGTAGAAGCTGTGGTGAGGTGTGGTCCAGGTTGAGACAAGTTTACGAACTACTGGAGCCTTGAGCTCAGACAAACTGCCACTATAATATTTGAATACATCAGCATAACGGAAAGGAAGATATGAAAAACAAATGTGCCTGGGATTAATTTAAATGTGGCCACGCTGGCAGAACAAAACAAAAGCACTGTCACATGCTCAGCGCAGCACAAGTGTCATGGTGTTTCACAACCACCGTTGCTTAACTTACTGAAGACCATTAGGAAAATGCCACATGGGCATTCCCTGAATGTAAGACTTTATAACACTTTTATTTTAATTTCCGGGTATTAAATCTTTTTTTTAATTTTTTATTATTGTGTACAAGTTACACACCAAGTGTTGCGAAACAACCCTTGCAGTCATCCTATATGCTGATCACCTTATCTTCAGACATCGAAACATGCCAACACAGTCACAATGGTGTTCACTTTCAACAGGTTACAACTTGCTAGGGACCAGGGGATAAAAAGCTTAATTAAATGTGGGGGAAAAGTAAATCTTTGACTAAATCAGTTTTTCTAAGTCACCGTACAGGATCAGACCTGCTCTAGCTCTACCGTGTCAGAATGACAGTTTCTTCATTGCTAACATCATCCATATTTTTCAGCTTGTGAATGATTTTTCCAGTAGCCAGCTTGTAGCTGCAGCTTTTCCCTTCTTCCCGTTTGTTGCAAAACAGACTTAGACAGAATTGACCTCTGAGATTAACTTCTTAGACATGGAAAGCTTGATAATTTACAAGGCTTTGTGGTGATTATAATAAAATGATAAACTGCTGCTTTAATTTGTCTCTGATCTTTCATTTTGTTTCTACGCTTGCAACATTTTTTTTCTTTATTTTGTCTTTCAGGTTTTCTTTAAAGAGTTAAAGTAAAACCTGATGGGGGAATACATGCTGTGCGGAGGTAAGCAAGGACAAGGAACGAGCTGGTTGACAAAAACAGTCATTTTAAATCTACTCTTTTGTGTTTTGTGTCCCCCCCTTCCATCATACTCACAACCCAACACACACATGCAAGTGGATCTCCATGCTCATCAGCGCAGTGGAGGATTTGGTTTGCTTGAAGCATGTGGATTACAGCCGTCCTTGATAATCCAGGGAAGACTAGTTTTAAGATTAAAGCTCCTGATTTCCTAAGCACAGCTGGAACAAGGTCTGCTGTCTGATGTAAGGTGAATTTGTCATTTTCCTTCATCTCTGTAAGTCCCATTTGACTCCCTTAGCTCACTGAACGCAGAGAAAATCCTAAGAATGCTTATTAATATATACAGACCAAAAAATTTCTATTCTGAAACCAAATCCAAGTTAAGCATTGGTACATTTAGTTTAATCTACTTTTGATAAATAAAGACCCCTAACGAGAGCGATTCCATCTTTTATTTAAAAAAAACAGCAAACACTGCAGCCCAGAATCTGTCACAGAGATAAATTAAAACATGACAGTACTTCACATCCTGTAGAAACAAAAAAGTGCTGCAAGAACAGATGCATGAAAGCATGTGTGAGCACATTTCATCTCATGTACCTCTGATACTGTTTTGATCTTGACTTCGTGGCTGCCACCATTAGAAAGAAAGAGATGGCCTTGTTCCAGCTCCACTTTTGGAAGGAAAAAAAATACATGTCATACTTTGTCATACTGCTCACATGTCTTCCCAGGGCAAATTACCTCAGTATAGGCCATGTGGGATAGATGGAGAGTGTGAGACTTACTAGTGAAGACAGAACGTCTACACCTGCAGAGACTTGCAAGCCCTACTGTAATGGTCCGAGAATCTTGAAAAATGAGGAGTTTGACAGGTTCTGTCAAACGTGCCCCTGCAGCTTCTGAGATATTCCAGTTTAAAACACATTCTCCAAATGGTGCTGTAGAGCTACAACTAGACGGAGCTGATAAATGAGCAGAGGTGGAGAAGTGGAAGTGTGATTTCCCTAAAAAGGTCAGACTAAAAATGATAAAATCATTATCATAAGAAATGACAATGATTGAATAACTTGATATTTACGCTGCTCCACAAACCCAACATGTTCACCTGATATTCAAATAATTTCTAAACATATAACTGTGCATAAATATGCAAATATATTTCTCTTATTTAATGTCATTTTCAAACAATACAATGAGGAAAGCATGCATTTAAATAATAAAACTAATGTTGGCATGAAGCCATAATAGGTAATAATTGCCAATGATTGTCCATAATTATGGTGCAAAGTTTCTTTGGACAAGCTATGAAAATGTTGGCATTATAAATCACTAATGAGTGAAAGTGAATAAATGAGTTTTTTATGCAGCATGTCGACTGAGGTGAATTTAAACTAAAACTCTTTCCACAGTTTCAAAAATGTGTTAATAAAATTGGACCCACATAGTCTGTAAAGATATTCTCCCACTTTTGTTGTTCATCCCTGAGGTCAACCACAATTCAAATAGTGCAAAGAGTGTAAGCTATAGCAGCACTCCCAACCTGGAGTCCCTGAACCATTCTATAATAGTGATCATTATGTAAAAAATTATTGAATTAGTTAATAAAATAGCCTTGCATTAAGTAAAATAATGTACACTAAAAATCAAGGTAAATATTCTTCAGCTGAGTCATGAGAGACATGTCACCAGCTAAGAGGTGTGTAAACAGAGTTCAGGAAGGTTTATGCTATATTGCTATATTACAAGCCTTTCAACAGCTCCTCCTCCCCACTGCTCACCTCCCTCAAACTTTCCTTCTCCTTTTAACTCCATCACTAAGCCCAAGGCCTGTACACATCAGACAATATTTCTTGCAAGCTATCATTCACAGTAGCAAGCAAGAGGATGCAAATCATTATCCAGCATTTCACCCTTCTCCCTTCCTCTCAATCTTACTGCCTTGCTTTCGTCTCTCCACTTTGAGTCATGGCCATTTTCATACTTGAAGAAACATGAAGCAAAACCTCTTACACACCGACTTACACATGGTCAGAGACACACAATACATAACTATTTGGTTGCCAGATTTGCCGGTGGGCCCAAAACAACCCCGTCAAAGCTGAGCTGGAAGGACTGCCATGACAAAGCAGAACGGATGGACAAAAAGAAACAGGAGGCTGGAAAGAGGGTTGAAACACTTGCATATTCTCCACAGCTGTGTTTGAATGCGCAAACAAAGAATATGGCTTTTTGATGAGCCAACAGAGGAAAAAAAAAATAGGAGAAAGAGTTGCCTGATGCAATACAACAAAGTAATTAACCAGCACTCTTTTTTTTTTTGTATTATCTTGGAATAAGAGCAATGTTGAGTCGCATGGTAACTCAGAGTGCTTTGCATGGAAGACAAGAGACAACATGTGTACTAAGTACTGAAAGACTACATACAAACATTATTCAAGAACCTATTGGCATAAAATCATATTAAAATCATTTTTAGTTGTTTAACATAATTGCAAGTTTTAGTTTTAGTCAAATGATTAAATTGTTGATCAGCATAGAATTATTCCACAACTGGAGGGGCACTACCATGCCCAGTGCAGACAAACTACGGTCCATCATGTCGCAGCACTAAATACATTTTGGTTACCACTTCTATACAAAAAAACCTTTCTTACAATTCCCCGTTTCCAATTCCATTATGCTGCCAGACTCGTACACATCCACAGTTTTAAAAAAACCTAAATGCAATAGCCTTTTCTTCTTAACTCACAAAAACCCTCTTCGTGCTCAATTAAGTTCAAGCTAAACAGTTCTGCAAGAATTTTTTCTTTATAAAAGACAATTATAGAGCAAAAATACAGAGCTCTTTAAGTGTTAAAGTGTCTGTTTTGCCACATATGAACACCAAAGA
>JBBBVU010000025.1:16176566-16197905 GCA_037177055.1 Atherinosoma microstoma
ACATGGTCAGAGACACACAATACATAACTATTTGGTTGCCAGATTTGCCGGTGGGCCCAAAACAACCCCGTCAAAGCCGAGCTGGAAGGACTGCCATGACAAAGCAGAACGGATGGACAAAAAGAAACAGGAGGCTGGAAAGAAGGTTGAAACACTTGCACAGTCTCCACAGCTGTGTTTGAATGCGCAAACAAAGAATATGGCTTTTTGATGAGCCAACAGAGGAAAAAAAAAAATAGGAGAAAGAGTTGTCTGATGCAATACAACAAAGTAATTAACCAGCACTCTGTTTTTTTATTATTATCTTGGAATATGAGCAATGTTGAGTCGTATGGTAACTCAGAGTGCTTTGCATGGAAGACAAGAGACAACATGTCTACTAAGTACTGAAAGACTACATACAAACATTCTTCAAGAACCTATTGGCATAAAATCATATTAAAATCATTTTTAGTTGTTTAACATAATTGCAAGTTTTAGTTAAATGATTAAATTGTTGATCAGCATAGAATTAGTCCACAACTGGAGGGGCACTACCATGCCCAATGCAGACAAACTACGGTCCATCATGTCGCAGCACTAAATACATTTTGGTTACCACTTCTATACAAAAAAAACTTTCTTACAATTCCCCGTTTCCAATTCCATTATGCTGCCAGACTCGTACACATCCACAGTTTAAAAAAAAACTAAATGCAATAGCCTTTTCTTCTTAACTCACAAAAACCGTCTTCGTGCTCGATTAAGTTCAAGCTAAACAGTTCTGCAAGAATTTTTTTCTTTATAAAGACAATTATAGAGCAAAAATACAGAGCTCTTTAAGTGTTAAAGTGTCTGTTTTGCCACATATGAACACCAAAGATTTTGGTCCAGTTGTTTTCTGCAGTTGCCGTCATGTACCTCACAACTAGAGAAGAGATGTACTCTCATAGTGTGGAATATGAGGGACGGAGTATGGAGTGTTTGCCAAGTGCACCCAGGAGGCAGGACATGATGCAAAAAGTACAGTGTGGGAATCTATGTCAACATCATGTCAACAAAGAGTGAGTAAGCTCCCTTGATGACTCTTTCAGTGTTGATATTGATAACCAACAGAATTTCAATGCATCTAAAATTCTGAAGAAAGTAGCATAAAACTTGTCAGAAAAGACTGCAAAGCGACAGTTCTTTTCAGAACATATAGTTGTTCAATGTTTGTGTGAAAACACCTTATGATTTTACATCTTCAATATTGGCTTTTCTCTTGAGAAACATTGTTTTCTGTGCCCAGAAAAACAAAGCACTGCAGCTTATGGTAGTATAAAAAGTGGCAATCTATAAACACTCCCTTACTTTCTGGTTTGAAATAAAGACTGTCTTGAAATTCTGTTCACATCACTACTTATAGTGATCTACTACAGTAAGAATACCAATAAGTTTCTGTGTTCTTCCCCCTCTTCTGTTGAAAAGTCCCGTTTCTGTCACATTCAAGGCTCAAAAGTTGAACACAGCCTCGCCTGTTCACATCTCTTTAGTGCCTCCTACCATCTTCCAAGGCAAGCAAGGCAGACCGTTTTAGTGGAAGGGACCTCCGTTGACAAATCATGTTGCCATAGGAACTCAGTTGTGTGGGTGGCAGGTAAGGATAGTGTGGCATTATAGTGGAAAGATTGCATAGGACCTCCCAACACAAAGGAATTCATAGGAATCCCAGTTCTCAAGGCAGCATGCAGCCTTCAGTGTGGCATTGATATCAGTCCTATCAATCAACATAAGAATAAATAATCTGACCCTCAGATCAGCCAGACAGATAAGCCCCCAGTCCCACCAAGAATTTAACTGGGAAAAACAAAACTTATATTCAAAAGGTGGTAATCATTTTATGGGAAATTCAATCAAACTAATCAATACCATAGTGGCAAAAGTCTAAATACAAGGTTTTATTTCAGAAGAACACATTTCTCTGCAGCAGTTGGCCAGGGTTTGGACTTGGCAAAGAGTCAATCACTGCATTTGCACAGATACAAGCAATTCCAAATCCCATCAACAGAAGAAAAAAAAATTATACTCAAGAAATAAAAAATCCAAAAACTCAAAAGGGAGTTACACACAGTGAGAAGAATAACACAAAAACCCTGTGTAAGCCTTGTTAATTCTCTCTGCAACATCCCCAACATTATGCTGCTGGACTATGATATATCCTGAGGGGAGGGAGGAGAGAGGAAAAGGTGGGGGGAGTAGGGAGGGAATCACAGTAAAGTAGATCCTCCCTCCACCCTTCTACCTTCTGGCTATAGAGTAGCAGGGGTTCTCTCTAAACCAGCTGTTTCACAATTACTGCAGTAGTGTGGCATACTGATGTTCCCGACATCACTGACACTCAGAGCTGAAAGGAAGTGAGAGGGCACAGGAAAGAGTGGGAAACGGGGTGTGGGGAAATAAAATGGTGAGGCAAATTAGGTTGAAATCCTCTGCTGATCCCAAAAGAGGATCCCTCCTGCTAGGAGAATAAATTTGTATATCACAATACCACTCTTAAAGGGGCCTGAAATTGTTCAGTCAAAGCAACTCTACACATCAGTAAAGAGTAAACTTAGATAAATGGAGTTTGTGTTTTTTTTTGTTATTGTTTCTTTTCTTTTTGTGTGTGTATGGGGGTACAGATTTTCATTGTTAAGTTGTAGGCAGCCCATTAAAACCATTTCCTCAAGAAATGCTGGTTTTATTCGATGATGAGCCGCACACAGAAATATTGCTTTATCTCTGGGACAATTTCAACTTTTGCTGAACTGTGCTAATTAAAAGGTCAATCTGCAGCTCAAGAAAGTAATAAAGTTGAAGCGGAGTTGGCACACAAGGTAAATGTCGAGCAAACACAGTCAACCTTTCCTACTATGCGAACAACACTTGGCACATGCTAAAGCAACATAGAGTCAAACTGTAGCTTGATCCTGCAGGGACTAAATATAACGAAGTGATGCAGGTTAAAAGAAAGGGGGCATGTTTGATGTTAGATGGTTTTAAGTTGCATGAAAAAATTGAGAGATCTGAGGTTTTGTCTGATGTGTACTAGAACATGCAAGAACATATGCACGTCCATGCCTCTTTGCAGGAAGCGGGATGAAAACAGAATTAGGTCCATAATCCTTATGTGGACTCGGGGGCATCAGTGAAGTAGCAAATTAGAAAGTGTGATGCAAAAAAAGAAAAAAATGCCCTAAGACCGTCTGCAATTTTCTCATCATTTCATGCATCTGAAACAAAACTAATTTACTGCTTGTCATGCTTGGCTTGGCACACACTAGCACAAGAGCCAATATGCCACAGCATGTCATCTGCGGCTGCATCAAAGAGACCTGTTTATACATCCGACACACAGCTCCATATGAATCATAGAGACCTGGGAGAAACAGTTAATATTGCCGTATCAAAAAAGCAGTCTGACAAACCAACTGATACGCAGGTGAATTTCTACATCTTCCTGCTTCCCATTTATAACAGCATCCTTCCCTCTGTTTATATCCTTCCTCATAGGTCACTCCAATGTCACGACACTGGATTTTTCCTTTCCACTTTGCCCAGCGCCACACACAAACACACACTGATAAAGTTGTGCTTGGCAGCTTAGAGTGAGGGAGAAAGATATGGGAGGAGAGGGCTAGAGGCAGAAACTGTAAGAGAGAAGGACTGAGTAATAAGATGAGAAAAGGCACGAGAGAAGGCTGTGGGGAAAATAAAAGTGGTGCGACTGTGATATAGTAGCATGTGCATGTTGTGGAGTCTTTATGAAAGGCATGCGACTACTAAATTGGACTCTGCAACCAAGACAGAACTTCTGAACAGCAGCATATGCTTGCACATGCATTAAACTGAGTGTTGAAAGCATATGCCAACATAACCATTTAGAGAAGAACAATGCTTCTGATTAAATTGGACACTGTGACATGTATTGATTTCTTCTCACAGAATTCCTGTGCCTATTGTTTGGAGATCCTCACTTCAGGTCTCCTGTCATGGCTGTGGCAAACATCAATATGAATCTCTGTGGTGCATAACGAAAGGATTAATTACATACTTGTAAACATTTGCCCTCTAATACTGAATAAAATTTTCAACAATTCAAATTTTTATCAAAACCATTTTAGTTGTTAGCCAAGGATACCATCTCTTTACATGTCAACTAAGAAGTCTAACCAGCAAACAAACCAAGAGGTTTTATGTCACAGGTGAATGATCCCCCCCACCCCCATCATTTAGCTTTACTATCAATTGTGAGGGCTAAACAAGAAAAATGCTATCCCCCTCCAACAATCTGCCAATCAACTGTGACAGATTAGAAAATAAATAGATAAAAGATTTGTACCCCATAAATCCTACTTCCAGTTTGATATTATCTCTGTGCTCATTGTTCTAAAGATATGCAAGACAGATTATGGTGGGAAGATCAATTGGTGACACAAAAATACAATTTGGAATCTTCTCTGCGGTGTTCAGTGGCGTGAGAGAGGGGAGAGTCTAATTGGACACTGGCCTGTGTCTGGTAGTCCTGTCACAGCCCAGAGGGGTGTAAGTGTGTACAAGTGAGTGAGAGAGGGAGGGAGGGAGGGAAACAGAGAGAACGAGAACAAACAGAGAGTTCCATTCAGGTCTAATTCACAGACACATCATTCAGTCTGACATGACGATACGTCTCTGTGACCAGAGTATTCATACAGGGCCTCGCCAGCCATTCACAGATGCATCATTCACACCCACACACAGACACACAAACACACTTCCGCTGGATCTTGCCTACACGACTAGCAGGCATTTATATCACTGTGGAGAATCTGTGTTAGACTTCCCATTCATATTCATTAACAGTTTTCCTCTCAACATGAACACATTGCAAAGATTTTCTGTGGTGCTTATTCTTGCGAAGGCACCGCCCCCAAAATGCAATGAATGTCTTCACTGCCAAGGTTGGAGTGAGAGTTTATCCATTAGCAAGTCATAATATTGACAAGGCCGCGCTCCGCGGGTCCAAACTACAGCCTTGTAGCCGTAACATTGGCCAACAGACAGGGGTTGTATATCAATGTGAGGTGCTTACAGGCCGATAAAGGCTGCCATTCCAATTGCTATAGGCAGCCTTGATGGACAGCACACAGGGAGGGAAAGAGGGAGGGAGAACAAGTAGTGCCAAGTGCTTTTACAGCCTTCAAGACTTTAAAACTGAGCTGGAATTGGTGAAAAGGACAAGAAGCAAAGCACAGATGAGATAGGATTATCAGACTGCTAAGATGGGAACTACATTTTTTTCCCCTTTGGACCTTGGAAGCAGCAGAACACACAGTTTGAGGCACAACAAACTCAACACTCAGAAATTACTTAAAATACTGCCAAACGTGGCAAAAGTACAGTGATGCAAATATACAACCTGACATAAGGACATTTAGTCCTATACTACCGGCAAGTTAGTGTCCCCCCCAGCACCTTAACAGCAAATACCAAACCACCTATCAACCAATGGTATATAATGTTCAGTGTTAAATGTCTTTTCAGTCACTCATAAAAAGAACCTGCATACCTTAAATGGAGGTTCCCCCAATGGAATATATCAATGTCACCCACAGACCACCCCTCCCAGGTAACATTTTACTATAATAATAATTCATGTTGGGAAAATAAAAATTAAAAAGCCTGACATGTGGGATCATGCTGTCCACTGCCTGCCTGTGCACCACACTGTCCCACATTGATTTTCCAGCTTATAGCCTTTTCCCTTCATCTATGATCTGTCAAGGATGTATTTAAAATGTTTAAATGGCTATCTGTAGATCATTAAAGTGCCATCTAAGGATGTATATTTTCCAGTTTATGAAACATTGGTGACACAAGAATGACACAATCCTTTACATAAAGTATTGGATTTTATCAAATAAGAACTGGAAGGGCAATTCTGAATTGATGCATTGAGTCTGGAGTGCAGGTGGGTAGAGGGAGGGAGAAGCCAGTAGAGGGGCTCAGAGTGCTCAGAGCCACTGCTGTAGTAGAGCGGTGCATTTTGCATCGGCTGAAGCAGCTGCTTTCTGTGTGAGGTGCAAACGGGGAGGAAAAGAAGGGAATAGAGAAAGGGGAGAGCAAGAGAGGTGGGGGTGATTAATGTAAAAACCGCATTTGAGTCAGAGACCTTCATCATGCAAGAGGGGTACATGCTCTTTGCTTAAATATCCTGAAATCTACACAAGCTCTAACAAACCTTGTTCATGTAGGGAAGACACCAGTGCCAGGAAATGACCCACAGTTACACTCTGATTAAACTTATGTTGAAGCAAACCAAACAAGATTTTGGTCACAGAACCAAGTGCACTAAAATGAAGTGTTGAGCTTCTGACTGGGATTGAGAAAAATAAATAACTGCCCACAACTGTGACTTATTTTAGCAACTTCAAACGGTCTCACATTGCAAGCAAAGTGTTCAAAAAAAATTCAAATCAACATTTTGAAATAAAAACCCAAGTCAGTTCCTTTCACTTAGAAGCTGCTTCCTGAATAAAAAAAAAAGAAAGAAAACGTGATGTTTTCAACTTTTTAGACAGAGACCCTAAAGTGATAGCTATTGCAGTGCTTTCTAATAACACTGAGCAGGCTATAGCCCTGAAGTCAAGCCCTGCCTGAGGAGATCTGTGTGAGCCACATCGGTCAAGTTCAAAAGCTCTGAACAAGACGACCATATCCCGGCTATCAGGGAAGTTGCGCATGCAGGAGGAAATTGTGCCAGGTAAATTTTACACAAGGGAACACTAGTTTTCCGCGAATTACGAGAGCTTGTATGAGTGCTGTTAAAATATGTGCGAAGCTACGTTTAGAATTTTAACATTATAGTAATGTTCTGCAATAGCTAAATAGGCTATTTAAATGGCAAAACGATTAAAAATATGAAGGAGAAAAACAAAACCAACTCAAAAATTGTTTAGAAAAGTTATTCAACATCACATTTAAATAGGTTCAAGCTGCGTAAAATCCGCCTAACTCGGACCACAAAGAAGGAAATGCCCAGAACGTGACTGACAAACGAACTTATAATATTCCACACTACTCTCTAAGTACAAGTTTTAGATCTTAATGTGTAGTAGAATTACAGTTGACAAGCCTTACAAAAAGGGGAATTTCAATAGGTCCATTTCCATATTATTAAACCAAGCCTTAAATTCAGTTAAGTCAAAGAGTCTACACACTTTTAAATACTCAGCCTACCATTTTTATTTGTATTTTTTCTTCTTAATTAGTCCGGGTCGACGCCAAGTGTACCCGACCACTGAAATTTTGTAGTAGTTCACCTTAAGAGTTGAACGCTGCGGGAGAACCAAGCACAATTTGCGCTTGCAGCTCTCTCCGGCTCAAATGGGATGAAGGGCATATGCAGTGGGAAACGGAGGGAATCCTGTCAAACTGGGATCCTGAGCAGGGCGAAATAACAGGTAATTAAGGTTGTTCTATAATTCCCCCTTGGGAAAGTTAAAGGTTAAGATCCGAATGGACACGGGAATAAAAACCCGCCCGGTCGCCCAACCAGAGCGAGCATGGCGCAGCTAGAACAGGTGCAACACGCCTCTTGTCACCTGGCTGGTGCAGAGACAAACTCACACCCTAAACCCGGCTATAATGGCACAAACATACTCTAAAACCACAGTGGTTCTCCTGACTTACGTGGTGACAAGCCCATTTCCTTACCTGTAATCTATGCAGATATCAGTCACAGCCGCATCGACACTGCGGATAAGAGGCACGTCCACAGCAATCCAAACTCCTTTCACTCCCCCCCCAAAAATTTGAAATGTTCAGAATAATGATATATCCTGACCAAACGGCTTGTCCACTTTAAATCCCCGAAAGAGGTGCAGTTAAACGGCGATTCCTGCACGTGAAATTGAAACAGCATCAGACTTCCAGCAGCATCCCCGATCAGCAGGACTCTACTAAGCCGCTCTGAGTGTTCTGACAGCCGGGAGCCGCACCTCCCATCTCCCGGCGAGGACGCACTTGGTATGCCGCTGGAAAAGCCGCTGCGCCGTACGGGATACCGCAGGAGGCTGCGTCTGTGTGTGCGTGTGTCGGCGTGCGCGAGTGTGCGTGTAGACGGCGTGTGTGTATCGATGTGACTCAGTGCGGTGCTCCTGCTCAACTGAGGTGGTGAAGCTGCTGCAGTGGAGTGCGAAAGAGAGGGAGGGACATAGATGTGAAGAGGAAGGCAGCATCGGAGTTTTGCAGCTTCACAGCGGATCTCCGGGCCGGGAGGGACTGAGAAGATGGAGCTTCGCCCGACGGAAAAGAGACGACTGTTTTCGCCAATGTTTCAGCGGCATCTCAGAATGGGGTGGGGGGGGGATTTCGTTTGGGTCCCTGGCAACTAACCTTAAAGAGGCTTAGTGCGCATTAATAAACAGTAAATCTCAAAAGGGCTATAGGGTTACTATGATCGCGTTCAAGGCAGGCCTATAATTTCCTTTACAGCCAATGACAAGGTGCCATCTGATGTGAACTCGTGTTCTCCCAGTGCAAAGCTCATTTGAAATACAGACCTTTAAAAGTTAAGTTACACATTTGAAAGCCGTTCTTTCCACCTAAAACAAATAAGAATGCGACTGAATATGATATTAAATAAAGCTTAAGCCTCGTTACAATGCAGGTTTATTCAGTGGGGTAGCTATTGGTCCTGAAGCCAGGAGGTTTATGAAATGCATTCATTCCGTTGAAGATGGGATTTGGCAAAGCCAGAAGGGGAATTTAGACAAATGCAACACAATATCGGGGTGAAATGATCAGATCATCGGATTTGAATACCTAATCGCGGGATCATTTAAAGATAGAGATTAAGCAATACAGCAACATAATTACGACCCCTGCATAGTTGGAGGGGGATTAAAAAACCACCCCCACCCCCCTTCTAACCTCGTCTTTCTTTCTTTTCACTGATGATCTTTTAACATGCCTCGGGAGTGTATCACCCCCTCCACCACCCCAACCCCCATGCATTTTAAGCAATTAATATTCTAAAAGCCTAATTATGTAATCATGTCTTTAACGAAATAAGCTGTGTGGGGGTGCAGGAATAATACATTTTCCATAAAATACCCGTCTTATCTTCATATTAAGAGAATTCACAACTAATCCATCAACACTGACTAAATATTGCACGCAGTACATCATTATCCCAGCTGAGAAATACCCCCCCCCCCCTTCCTTTCAGCGGCTGATAACTTCTGAAATGGGCAAAATTCAACTGTAATATTGATGTTTTAAACGCAGCTCAAATGATGAAGAGTTAATGGGGTCAAAGAGGCTCTTCAAAGACACGTTTTAAAAGGGGGTGTCTTGTGAAGAAATGGATGCCAGTGGCCGCCCTCTGACCGTTAAATCTATATTACAGCACAGAATGCGTTCTGGTGTTTTAGGTGGCTGCTGCAGTGTCCTCTCTATCGTTTCCCTCCTCTTTTTCCTCCCTACTCTTATACTTCCAGAGGGGTCTGTCGCTTTGAAACACTGCATCAGAGCCCCACCTACAGGCCAGAGAAACTTTACATCAACTGACTATCACATGTAAACGAAGGCAAACTGCTTCACTGCCTCTGACCTCTGCAGCAGTTTAACTTCCTCCCGGCTTTCTTAGTCATTTATTGATTGGCCGCTATAAAACTAACATGACGTAATTATATTTGAGTCAAATCAGACAACATTAAAGTGATGCAATGATTAGGGAAGTAGGTTAATTGTGTAGTAATTAGTAAATGTGCAAAACAAGAATATGTAAAGTCGGGCAACATTACAAGGAAAATGTCGGTTAGGCTACTTCTATTACTTCGGCTGAAACAGTTTAAAACTTTTTCCAAAAGCTGTATGGAAGCCTATTAAAAAAAACAATTTATTCAAAACTAATTTATTCCAAATTAGGCTACAGCTGACTAATATACTAATAAATTAGCATTATCATTTGAAAATAACTCACTTACCTTGAATATTTTCCTCAAACGTCGTTTAAATAAACCACCTCTCTCATTCAAGTCCATTTTAGTTATTTTTTATAAGTAAAATTAAGGCGGAAATATCAAATTTGAGCAACTTTACGTTTGTAAGCAGGTATCGTCCAAACTAACGTTTGCTGCAGTCACGTGACCTCACCCACCTGTATCTTATTTAATAATTAAGAACTAAGGCTCCCTTTTGAGCATATACAGGAACAGTAGCGAACATTTAGATATAGGCTAGCTAACCCGAAGCCAACTGTTATGTAGGAGAAAAACTTGACCAAACTTTTAAAAAACAGCCTACAAACTTTACATCTTTATAAATATGAAGCATCAGATTCACTTGTTTTTTAAGTTGGAATGATCAGAAATGTCTTTTGTCATATATAACACACTTCGAGATTTGTTCTGATACTGATTTCTGATACATAATTGTATTAAAAGAATCAGTTTATTTAATTTAAAGTTAAAAATTTGTAAGCTTTGTAAGAGTTAGAATAAGACTAAACCTGCTTTATGTAAACAAATGCATGACAATATACACTTGTGTTTTGGAGTCCAGGAGTCAATCCAAATTCACCTCCAAGAAAAGCTGACCCCTTTTAAATTAGTGTACACAACCAATCGACAAAAGCTGTTTTGCTCTTTGACCGCCCATCGATTTGAATATGTGTCAAGCCTATGTTCATTTATTACACGGCAGTCTTTGTCAGATTTTAAGGGCATCTCTTAGAGTCATCTGAAGGATGAAATGCGTAGATACCAACAAACCTATTGTATTCATTTAATTATTCAATAAAAGCAAGGGGCTAAATCAACAGTCTGTGGTTGTCCATAATCAGATAACTTTCAAAGCACAGCAAATCAATGGTGCTGCAATCTACAGTGACAATAGTCATTCCGTGAAGGGTCAAGAATGTATGACCCAAGGCTGCTGGTCCATGTTTAGATCAAACATGCTTAGATTGAATTATAATTGAACTCTATGATTATTTTTCATTATAATAGTAATATCCTATCTGTGCTCTGCATGAGCATATATTAACAAGCCCAAGGACATAACGGTTTGTCCTGAAAGCTTAAACAAGAGATGTTTTTTTTAACCTGATAGTATATTCGGGTTAATATCTGCACTGATTGACTAAACATAAAGTTAAAGAATATTTTAAGGTCCATTGTGCTTCTTTAAAGTAAAAACAAATTGATGCTGTTGTCATTCTTTATGAGCTAAAGAGGAAAAGGTTGAAAAAAAGTCATGTTGCACCACCAAAGTCCATGAATACTGAGGTTGTTTCTGAGACTAAAATCATACAGGATCTCTGTGCAGATTAAATTTGCTCATGTAGTTATAAAAGTCCAATTTTGTTAAGTTTATGCCTTTTTTTCCTCACCCATGTTGGCTTTATTTATGTGTTTCCTCTAAACCAGCACCACAGAAGTTTGACCTTATGACACTGTTAGAAAAACTGTGTTCAGTTTATTGAGTCAGGACTATGTTGACACATGTTATTACAGATATGAAAGCATGAATTTGAATATTTGCACAGTAAGTTTGTCAAGTACACCCGCGCAATGTGCAAGACTACATCTGCAAGTTAGGAGGAGGAAAGGAGGATGCTAGTTCAGTGCTTGGCTCTTTATTAAAATCCACTGACCAATCTGACTTCCCCATTTGTCTTGCAAATGAGATGATGACTTATGGAGGCGACATGAATAGCGTTGATGAAGCCTTTTTAATGCAGTCAAGTGGGTTGGAGGGAGGTGCATGTGTATCTGTGTGTGTCTCCTGTTGCCAGCTGGCACAGTGCTATTTCAGTGGCTCTCCTCATCCTCCTCAAAACTGCGTGTCCGTGCATGTGTGTGCCTAGACATAAGACTGCATCCCTGTGTCCTTTGAATTAACTCAATAAACCCCTTTAAACACAGCTGTATGTGCCCTGTGGGGAAACAGAGATCACCCCACAATGGTACACTGTTCCAGTGGGTTTTCCTCTTCTATCCTCAACACATACTCCCTCACATGTCTCACCCACAAAACAGGCATTCATATGTTTGATACATCCCTCATATGTATGTGCTTTATGGCCAATTTACAGTGAATTGTTATCCCAGGGATTATTATATTCATGAACTGCCAATGGTGATGGCAGATTTATTGTGTCCATCTTCATAAAGGTGTCTGCCCACTGTTTTCACTTGGTTTATTTAGGTCCAAATAATCTGAAACACTGGAAAAGTAAGCCTCAGCCACAATATATCAGTTTTGTAAAAAAATCTATTAGTGTGTTGCTGAACTAATGAAGTTTTATGGGCTGTATGGATGCAATGAATGACACTGATATTCCATTGATTTGGATTGTAAATAGGTTTTCAATTTTTTGTCTGTGTTATGAGCTAGTGGATAGTAGATTATATTGAAGCTGACATTTCTGTATGTCTAGCACGCGTGTTAGTGTGTGCGCAAGAGCCAGTGCGTAGGAGTGAATGGACAGGCGAGTTGAATATGTCACTCAGTCATATAATTAGTTAGTTTGCATATTGATGGCTTACCGCTTTCTGTGTAAATGTGTGGACTTGTGTGTTGCAGTTTGTAAACCATGATGTCGTTTGAGTGTTTATTCATCCGTGTATCATCAGCCTCCCCATCAAGCTAGCAGCTGCTTGTCTGTCTGTCCATATAGTTGTGTGTGTGTGTGTGTGTCTGCATGTGTGTGTGTGTGTGTACACACTCCAGGCCAAGGCCAGGTGAATCAGTGTTTTGCCAGCTATTTCTCCAGAGAGCCAATTTCAGGTCCATGGAGATCCAGACAAAGCCACCCCTGACTGTGATTCTGTCCGTCCCCCCAGAATTAAACTCTTCCGTTGGGATAAACACTGCAGATGGTCAGGGGGCTGGAGACTAGGGGCAGGGCACCACAGCAAGCATAGATAAAGCAGTAAAATAAGGTATTGCTCACAGGGACCTCGTGCATTTTCTGCTGACATCGCTCTCCATAAATAAACTTGTAGAAATGTTATAGAAGTTGTAAACTGATTCAAGATAGCAGGTGTTTTCATGCTGGCATGCTCGCCGGCTTCAGAAAACAGATTAAAAAACCTGTCAGTAGCTTGGGTTTGTATTTCAAAAATAATTTTCACTTGATTGTTGTTTTCCATCAGTCTGTCCATCCATCCATCCATCCATCCATCCATCCATCCATCCATATATCCATATATCCATATATCCAAGGCATCACCAAGCTAGCTAAGAAATGGGGTCAGATCATGTCGTCTTTTTTGCTTCGAAAGCAACCATGATGAGAACTTTAGAAGTGTCTAAATACTCAGGAAGGAAGCCTCAGTGCTTCCTCAATTACCTCCTTTCGCATAGGAAACAGTGGTTCGTAATTCTGTCCCACAATTCCTTACAGCTGCAACTTTTAAGGCAACACACTTTTACATCTATCCAGTCATACAAACTGGACACCTTTAGAATGAAAAATATATCTCAGATCTAATTATGCTAATCTGATCTACTGTATATGAAACAGTTTCTGTGTAACAACATGATCAGGCATCATCAGACTAAATATCTAAAGTGAATTCTGTGAATAATAGTGAATAATAATAAAATATTAATCATGATGATAATAATAAAACATTTAGAGTTTTGATGCTGCAGTCCCATATCACAGATGCAGTTTGATTCTTTTTGTAACTCGGTTCTTAAGTCCTCGTGAATTTTTCCCAAGCATCTTTCCTCAACCTCATAACAGTTTCTACTGAGGTCGAGGAAAAGAGCATAGAAAAAGACAGGATGTTCGGGTCTACCTTCAGGCCTCCTCTCATTAAGACATGCTTGAAATATTCCTTCAGTTCAGAGAGCATCTGGACTAGTTACCAAAATTAAAATGAGCTTAAAATGAGCCCCTCTGAGCCCCTCACTACCTGCAGCTTGAGAATATAGGTGAAAGCTGAGACATAGATCCACTATTAAATCTACAGCCCTTTCAGCTCCTTGATCCAATCTACCTGGCAATTCCTCTGCTCTAGCCCAACTCATAAACAAGACCCTGAAATACTACTGATACTACACCTGCACCTAAGGCAACAACTCACTCCCAACCCTGTTCCATCAGAGAACCATGGCCTTAGACCTGGAGGTGCTGATACTCATTCAGGCTTCTTCACATTCAGCTAAAAACAGATCTCAGTCCGCTCTTAAGTTCTCCACTCTATCAAAACTAGGTTATCCTGCAAAAGCAAAGACGTAATCCACAGCCAAGAGAAGTGGAAACTGTCTTTGCTGTTTCTATAAATTGTCTTCATAAAAGTTATTAACTGAATTTGTGACAACCTTGTAAGAGTCCAACACCCACCAGAAACAAGTCTTCCTGTCATCAATGCAAACCAAGGTCTGAGTTCAGTTTAGCTGCAGAGGGGCTGACTGGCCATTATTATTGAATCACTTGTTAGACCCACTATAGTAATTTAAAGTGTCAGATTCCACTCTGTAACATTTGGCTTTGCTTTCGTTCTTTTAACAAGGGAAAATAAGACTTGATGAGTCATGGCTCCAACTCCAGTGTTTTTGTCTCTTTAATGAGGCATGGTAGACAGAAAACAGTCTGCATTGGTCCTTCTCTGTCAGAAAGTACCTGTATTTCATTTATTTATCCTCGCTGGTACACACAAGCGGACAAACACAAGCACACATCAGTTCTGGGAATCCACTGCTGTGGTTTGTGGATGCAATAATCTGCCGGCACTATCTTCCACCAAGATGACCAGAAGCTTTCAGCGCGGTATCATCTGGTACCATTTCATACTACACATTACCACAAACTGAGTCCTTTTTCCCTCTGGAATGCACCCACTGGCAACATTTCTTTGTGTTTGTTTATTTGTTATTTGTGAGTGTGTATATCTCCATCCTTAATAGCGTTTTTAGGTCAGTATCTTCACATCTTGTCCTGTGATGTCTGTTTATCCTAATATCCTGAGCCAACTGTTTTAAGGATTTTTTCATGCCTGTAATTAATTGATTTTTGGGTTCTGTGACCTGCAGCCAAACTATCTTCAAAAAAACAATTTTGGCCTTCGACTTTAGAAATAGTCTCTGCGCACAAGCAAGTTTAATTTAGAACCATTATTCCCAGTTTGAATGCATTATGTTGAATATGTAAAGAAAGAAAGGCAACCAATCCTCCACACAATTTCTTTACCCCTGAGCATCAATCCCACTTCTTTCACTGAGTGTTGTTTTCAACATTGGCAGACAGTTTAGTTTCTTTTCTAACATCCTGAAGCTGTTGCCATAGCTCTTCGTTCTCAACAGCTTTCGTCTCTTTATATAATGCCCGGCTTGACTTGATGATGTTGAGATCAGATCTCTGGGCTGTCTATTGATGTTTCCACTGTTCTTGCTGAGGATAACTATTTATGCCCCTCGCTGTCTGTTTGGGGTTGTTGTCTCACAATACAAAATGAATTTAGATGTGATAGGATGCAGCACTTAAGGCTCACCTAAAACTGCTGCACAGTCATGAATGTCAAGAATATCTCCACCGTATAAAGTTGGAAATGCGTATGACTGCAGCTGTATAGAGTATGTCCTTGACATTTCATCTTGATTCAGTCCTTAGATGAAAACACATGATGAGCGCCGTTAAGAAGAAGATGGGGGAGGAACGGGAAGGCCAAACAATGCATTCAATACAAATGTTACTTTCAGTGTTAATTGATCGAACATGGGAGAGGTGCATTTACATTTTAAATTGATCATTGTCTTCCAAATCAGTCGGAAGAGCATTAAATGGTGTAATTATGCGTGCGTGACTCCATGCCACAAACACGGCATGTCATTCCACTCTGCAACAAAATGCTGTATGCTTTACCAAAAGCAGTGAGTGGCAGACTAAATCAAATTCATTTTTCATGGAGGAGCTGCTGCACTTTAACAAAGGCTACACTGGCATGTAAACAAAACGGTACATTTGCAGCATTAGACAATATTTTGCAGCAAAGTCACACATATAAGGATGAAGACAAACAAAACATCATATTTCCATGTGCTGTCAGCACTGAATAATAGTAGGAGACCAAGCACATCATATCACTTTGATTTATAAAAAGAAAAGCACAAGCGGACCTGTTTATCAGGCAGTATTTAGGGCATCACAACTTTCAGAGGGTACTCAAGATGCAGCGTTTGTTGTTTACACATGCAGTCATGGTCACTGAAGAAATCCTTTTTAATACGTTTATCCTGAGTCTACCCTGCCTTTGATAATCCTTTATACATTAGAAGTAGTAATATTTTATAATCCCACGCTGCTTTGCCTGTGATGTTTCTAGAATGAAAAAGTAGATAAAGGCAAGAAAAGTATGTAGCGCTCATACCAAAACAGTCTATTGTAAATGTACAACACTATTTTTCTGTCTATATTAAAATCAGGAGAAAAAATCTATTTTGATCACGCCACACTGACATTGTAGTGAGGACAAATTGTTCAAACAGTGTGTAAACCTTTGGGGGAATGGCAACAAAACAAATGAGTTTACTGCATAAAGCTGAGGCTCAAAGATGCCACAACTCTTCTTTTTAAATCAATTCATTTGCAGGTAGAGAAGAGGAGCAGCAGAAGACAGCGGAACTAACATTTCAGTTCAGGGTTTTGTCACAGATAAGGAATTAGAGAACATTTTAATCACTAATGCAATGCAGGAATTTTTTTGATCTAAGAGGAAAAACCTGCTACAACTATGAAAACCATAACACGGTTTAGTCACGGGCTTCTTTTAATGCTGTCTTTGTATTTAACAAATAAGCAGGAAGACATACAATCACATATATGGAAACAGATGTACATGCATACAAATCATGGGCTCCCAATGGAAAAATTGTGAGTTTATAATGGAGAGTAGTTGTACATACAGGATATTTACTGCAACTGGAAAAGTGGTTAATGAGGCAGGATTGTATGATGTTAAAACTGGGTAACTTTCCTTTTTCCCCTTTTGCAAATTCGAGGAGTGTTCTTTTTGGTTGCCGCCGTCATGCTGTCACCACAGTGGAACCGTCAGCTCACCTCCCACTCATGTTACACGCACCCACCCATGCTCTCAGCATCTGCTGGAGCCGATTTCACAGCATAAATGATCACTCCAAAATGATTGACAAGCAATTTGATATTGGGACTGACAGCGCATGAGAACTATATTTAAACTGCAGGTGTTAGCTGATGCTCTGAAAGGAGTATTAGCATGAGTGATGTTTGCAAACAAGTCTGCAATTCTACAATACCTTCATCACTGCATTTAAAACTCATTGTGGTGATGTACAGAGGCAAAAAAAAAACAACTCTTATGGATCCGGTTGTTTTATTTCTGTTATCCAAAGAAGTTATCAGTCTTATCTGATTTCAAATTGCTTCCGAAGATAGTTTCAGAGAGACCAGTTCATCACAGCTAAGTGACACTGGTCCTCTTTCAGTCCTTCAGCACTCCACGATGCACACACACTTTTCCGGATACCTTGCAAACAGTGTGCACATTTGTTTGCACATAAACACACGCGTGCACACAAGCACACAAAAGACGAAGTGGATGAAGGAGGAGGCCTTACCAAGTTGACAAGCAGAAGATTAATCCATCTTTCCCAGCCAGTCACTCCCATTCCCTCCCTCCCCCCGTTTCTCCTTCCAGCCTCATTGTTTTCAATAAAGTGTCAAGACTGGCCATTTTATAATCACATTTGCGACTTGGGATCTGGGATTCAGATGCAATCAATGTCTATTAGAATCACTGTGTCATTGATTGAAAGAGGAGAAATGGTGTGAGCGACCCCCCCCCCCCCCCAGTTTTAATCCTCAGTCTCTTCAGTTACATAGCACACACACTGTATTTACTTACTGCAAAGCTTGGATCTGTACATTCCTGTGTACGTTGCTAGGATTTAACCTGTAGCAACAAGACTCATTTTACTGTATTTAAGATCAGTAAAGATATTAAATAAATAAAAACAGAGGCATATACATTTTAACCCTTGGAGCTCTGTGCCTACTTTTTAGGCCTCTTCGTGACAATTGCTTACCCATGATAAAAATGAGTGTATCTTAGCAATTACAAGGTCTTCTTAAATACTTTTGGAGTTGTTGTAAAGGGGACACTTGTGAGATTTGTTAGGACGTGTAAACATCAGCATATGTGTTACTGGTGAAGAATATATGAAGAGAAATAAAACTTTCATGATGAAGATAAATATCCCTTTGGAATGATGCAACTGTGGCTCTAAACCTCTGTTAAATTGTAGTAAAATGTGAACATTACTTTATAAAAGGTCAAATCTGATCAAGTGAACAAAATTAGAGAGGATATTAGAACAGACAGTTCAGGCGAGGTCTCCAAAATGGCGATTTTGGCACAGTTTGGCACCATCTGTCCTGAGAGTCCTCAGGATTTAATAGGTTAAAAAAAGAGTAGTTAATCCCCCCAAACTGGTGAGATTTCAATTTAGTCACTGTCAGAAAGCAGTATCCAGTAGAGTATATCCTTTTATGAACAATCAAAAACAAATACTTTCACTAAATTGCATGAACATTTATAAAAAATTTAAAAAAAGACTTGTTAACACTAGAACTTTCTCAATGTTGGACCTGTGGAGTTTTTGGGGTCTGCATCATGGCTCCACATGGAAGACAATGTAAGATAATTACACTTGGTAATATTTCCTGAAATAATGATTTCCTGAAAAAAAAACTCCCTTTAGACAAGTTGTGAAACACTAATTTCAAGTCTCAAGTGAAAAAATAAAAAAGCAAAACTAGCCTGTCAATGCTTCTCTCAATGTTTCACAATTTAAGAGGAAAGATCTTAAAACAAGAGCTACTAAGCAAGACAATTCTTCTGAAATTCAAAAAATGCCATTAATATTTCTTAGAAATGAGACAAAGCATGAATGAAATCAGTAACAAAATTTTAGGTTTATATAGCACCCCGAGAGCTTTACTTTGAATCTATTCTTTCACTCCACATTACCACACTGGTGGTGCCTGTCCCCAGAGCTGTAGGGGGAGTGGCAGAAACCCTGCAATCACCACAATTCATCCTCTTTAATGGAATATGATGTGGGTGAGACGTCTTTCTGAAGGAGGAAGCGGTAGTTGAACAACCAACCTTCAAGCTACTGGACAACCTGCTCTACCACCTGAGCCACTACCACCAACTGTGCAGTGCTGCGTTACACTACCAGCTGTTGCATTCTTGTTCAGTTGCTCATGCTTTAAGATTCTCTAAAAGTGAGGAAGAAACAACACTAAAAGACAGGCTGTTTTTACACAAGGACTTGGAAAGAGTGTTTTACCTCTTGTTTGAAGATATATTTTCCACTTGTCTAAAGTCTAGAAATTGTTTCTTATTTCAAGAAATCTTACCAAGTGTCTTTTTTTCCTGTTTATATTAAGATAACTAATTTTTCCAGTGTGTGTGAATTGGTACTCCGAGGTCTTGAAACAAGTTTTCCAACCAAAAACTGGGTGTGAAAAAAGATACAATGTAATCTCAAGCAGTGTCTTACATGTAAAATAACCAATTTTAGGATTTTGAAAGACAGACACTCTCAAAGCATGATTACTACACATTCTGCTCTTACCGAGTATATCGTCTTAAAACCAGATCATAAAGACTTTTTGGCTTTTAAATATAAAATTGGTTGGGTTAGATAGATGATGTGGCTCGGGCATCTGGTTAGGATGCCTCCTGGACGCCTCCCTGGGGAGGTATACCGTCCACGTCCCACTGGGAGGAGACCTCGGGGTAGGCCCAGGACACGCTGGAGGGATTACATCTCTCGGCTGGCCTGGGAGCGCCTCGGGATCCCCCCAGATGAGCTGGCTGATGTGACCGGGGAGAGGGAAGTCTGGGCTGCCCTGCTCAGGCTCCTGCCCCCGCGACCCGACCCCGGATAAGCGGAAGAGGACGGTACGGTACGGTATCATTAATCAGAGTTTTCATTTGCTTCCTCTATAAGACACAGAGAAAATCCAAGTGAAACAACATGGACAACAGCTTTGCAAAAACTTGAGGTGTGGCTCACACACCATGAAAAACAAGACATCTGTGGTGGATACACAAGAATAAAAATTGCACAAATGGATCCTTGGCTCCAAACTGTAAGATTAAAACTTCAGTGGAAAAAAAGAAAAGAAAAGATGAGTATTGGGAGCACAATCTTTGGTTGAATCAGACGGATATATTTGTTCAGTTCATACAGGTTTAGTATGTTTGGTTCAGGATAATCACAGTAACTGCACAGTCAGTGAAGCATTTAGACAGCAGGGTGATAACACTGGGCTGAATGAGTCAAGCTGGTGCAGGAGAGATTACATTTAAAGATGGCAACATGAACACCTGTGTGATGCACCAAAATACCGGCTGAAGAGAGGGCTTCCAGATGGGAGGAGATTGTCAAAGGAAGAATATTTTAGCACGGTCACACATGTTTCTTTAGAAGACAGTAAATACTAAGACCTGACCAGATGTGTTACCTGACTTGAATCCAACAGAGCACAATTTATCAACAGCTTAATTTAAGATGAAAGCACTTATTGAGTGGGGACACAGTTTGACATTCAAGTAACTTCACTTCTCTTCAATACTGTAACACACAGAGACTCCAACACATTTATTTCAAATGCAGTTTGCAAATGCTAAATTATACGCATTAATGCAGATGCATGCCTCTGAGTAAACTCTGGAGCCGATAAGGAATATTCTGAAAAACAGGTTGTTTTGTTTTCTATTAAGGTCTGTCTCACCTTATTTTTCATTTTTCCCCCATCAGACATTAGTTGCTCTGAGATATTATGCATGGTCTGAAGCCCGCCTGAAGTGTGAAAATGTTTAGCTTTCTCTTTTTCTTCCCCTTGTTTGTTATATTTTTTGGTGATGACACCAGGTTGCATGACACAGACTTGATTTGCAGCTCAATTTAGAGAGCGCCATGGCGTGACCGAAGTGAATCACATTTTAAAGTCGTCATTAGCAAATGCTTCACCTTTCTTGGCATCTTTGTGCTTCCATGTGATGTCGCCTCTTCCTGGGATTACTTTAAGTCTGCAATGCTGAAATTTTCCCACACGCTGTCAATGACCGACACTATGTACAGCATATGCAACATGCAAACAACCACCATCTTTGTCAAGATGGAACTCTCCATCATTGATTGTAATGTCTTTAAGTGGACAGATTTTGTCATGAATAAGGCATTTAGAGATGAGCACGGTCAGACACATGCATGAGCAGACTTTACTTCTTAAGGAAGCTAAGATCATTCAATGTCTGCACCAAAATGTTGCATATCTTCTATAAGTCT
>JBBBVU010000025.1:16202979-16220287 GCA_037177055.1 Atherinosoma microstoma
ATATTGGCTCATCTTTTTGTTTGTCAATCAAGTTAAAGTCATTCTCATGATTGTCATACATTACGTGTTCAGTGAGACAGATTCAATTTCATTTTAATCTCCAGTGACATTAAGCAAAGCTTTTAATATAACCTGATGTGTAAACACTGGCACTGTCACTACACAAAGTAAGCATTATATGAACTTTTTAAAAAAAAAACACTTTATTTGTATTTTTCAAATGATTATATTAGAAATCCACAGAAAAACAATCCCATTGGAAAAACCCAAAGACAAACCAAATCCACCAGATAAATTCATACACATCACACCACCACTCATAATCCAGTGGTGGTGTGATGGAGGATTAGCAGCCTTCCATTTAAATAAAATCAAGTGCCTAGCTAATAGGGAGGAAAAGGCGATGGCCCTCTGTAAATGAACAGGAGGAACCGATCCAGTTGAATCATTACATGAACATTTGTCCACATATGATAAAAACAGTCATTGTCATCTGTGGTTCTGTTTTGATTTAGTTCAGGTTAGATTTCTGTTTGTTCAGTTTTCCTGTTCCCACTTTGGACCTGCTCATCTCTTAGTGATATTCCTACCTGCTTTTTGTTTCGTCCTTAGCTCCCACTGTGTACATACTATGATAAACATTATGATAAATAAGTCTTTTAAGTTTTATCATTTACCCTTGGTTGGAATTCTTTGTTATCCTGCGAGTGCAGCTTCTTTATTTTTAAGAGATTATCTTTATTCTTATGTCTGCCTGCCTCATCATCTTGTATCTGGGTCCTTCATCTTTACCGCACCGTGACATTAATGTCACAATTCATGGTTAAAGATTCTAATAAATCTTTTTTTGTTGTTGTTCATTTTATTTGCCTTTTTTTCATAGAACATTGTCAGTGTCACATGAAAGGAGCCCTTGTAATGTGTAATTTTCTAACCTCTTGACATGTTGAACATCTAACCTTATTTCATGAAAAAAAAAGAGCAGTGATTCATGATCAGAAAGGGCTGTAGAAAAGCAAAAGGATGGTGAACTGATAGGATTGGAGTCAATCTGGCATTTGAAAGTGTGAGGATGGAGGTCAGTGGTGATTGTCCTTGCAAAATTTGAGGGTGTCCATAACACCCCAGCATCATCACAAGTTGCGATCGCTCATGCATTGAAAGGTGCCCCTCAGCAGGAAAACAAGTAGGGAAAACCTAGTAACTGAAGCAGTGTAGGTAAAAGATGTTTTCCTCTCTGAAAACAGGACTTTTTTCTTTTTTCTGAAGTATTGCTGTTTTGCATGTTAGGCCTGCTTTTTAAATGATATGAAGGGAAATGAGAGAGCTGCATGATGTTTTAATCCTCCTCCACCTCATGCAAAGGTTGTTTCTCTTCAGCAGTGGCATGTTATATAGCTAATGAAATGTATTAGCATTGCTTTAGATAGCAAAATGACTGTGGATCTTTTGCTCTGCGGGAGACTTGTGGCTCGGTGTGATCACAGCCTCTGGAATCAAGTCTTTTCTGGATGGAAGTCATGCTAAATCATGTGGAGAATTCACCGCTTTATATTTGTCTGAAGCAATGACTAAAAAAAATTAAAAAGACAAGTTGAGACTGACAATATGCTTGCACCTGCTCTCACGCTTAAAGGCAGATGCATCTCAAAACACAGAGCAGATTTTCATTCCGCCTCCACAAATGGAAATGTGAAGTGTGAGGAAGGAGCAGCAGGAGTCACCATAAACCCTGTTCTGTCCTTTGTGGATGTGTTCTACATTTCTACTTCACCACTTATTTTAAATTCCAAATTTATGCACTTGAAATTCAAATCTTTTATTCATCTGCCTGCTTGTGAAACACGTAGTGGTCTGAAGTGCTTATGGTCACTTCCCGAACAGAATTCAGCGATTACAGAACTACAAGACTGTGACTGCCTTCCATCTCGCAGCATTGTTAATCGATAATTCTCACTCCCTTCTTGTTCTCACTGGAAAACATCCTCACATCTAGTAGCATGCATATTGAATAATTGTGAGTTTATAGTATGCATTCTCTGTCTTTTTTATGCAAAGCCACATGCATTAAATACATCCATTTCCTTGTTTTTCTCTGTCATAAACTCTCCCTAGTAAATCAATTACAGGCAGACACAAATATGCATCTTGTAACACAAAAGGTTTTACCAGGATGATAACCTGCACATAAAGAAATGCCCAGAATATGATTCACCTTATCTTTAACCTAATTAAAGTCAAAATTGCATATGTGTATTCAAATTATTGTACTCGTGATTTTCCCAACAACAGTACAGGCAGTGAACATGTGATGTGTTGCATTCATGTATTGAATGAACACCGTTTTTTCATAATCATCTCAAAATTGAGTCAATTTATTTCAGGCATAGCTGTTTCAGATTTCTCCAGAGATGCTACTACTAGTTCATGTTCAAGCTTGGTCACTCCAATGCCCAATCTCAGTCCTCCCTTCGTCCCTATACTCAATCAAAAAGTAGCTATCATCTAGCCATTTAAACATTTTGCCCAACGCCCCGGTTGAAAGGCTAAATGACCACAAAAGGAAAGTTCACCTCTCCAAAAGGAGAGGTATGGTCAGCTGTTAAGGTTGAGGGTAGGAATTTGGACTTCTGCCTGGCCACAAAAAACAATGAAGGCCTGATTGATGCAGTCATTTTTCTCATCTCCCAATGGTTACTATGGATATCGGTTACAGTGAGCATTAGATATTTGGTTGCCTGTTTCACTTCCGCTCTTTACCCATTAATCCTTAGTTTTCATGGGAGAGGTTGTTTTCTTCTATCCCTCCTCAGATCTGTGCCTTCACATAATCCAGGTCTGCAGACTATTCTATAACACGATTTATTGGTTTTTAATCTGACATACACCATTAATTGCAAGACTAATACTGACAGGCTTTTCCTACATGGAACAAAACACTCCAAAAATTATATTCAGTATTTTGCGCTTATAAGGTATTGCATGAAGATTAATGACAAACAAAAGGAACCATTTTAAGACCAGATCTTTTTTTTTGGTGGGAGTGGGCGTACCTCAAATGGGATTAAAACACAGCTTCTGTCAACCTATTATTTGAAATGCTAGCATATGAATGCTGAACAAGGGATTGTTCTTCCAAAAATAAAACAATTAAATCTGCTAAAAATAGCTGTGTACCTAGGGCGGTTTGCTGGTTTAGAAAAATAAAATAAAATTGGGGTTGGGGAGACTGAAGGGTAATTTAAGGGGGATACAGAAAGTTTGCATAGGGACCCACTCTTCCAACATTCTCAACTGGGAGAATAACAATGAATGATTAATGGTTTTCATTAAAACACCACACACTGCAATCATTTCACCAAGAGCAGAAGATGTTTATTACCCCAAAGCACATGTCATTAGTATAACTTTCTGCTGTCTTATGCAGCTTAATTCATTTGATGTTGCTGAACACAAGTAATAAAAGCTGGATGTGTGATGCTACGGATAGTGTTCTTTTGCCTCTGGACAGAAGGAGAATCAGTTATCCTCTGCAATTAACCCACAAGTGCTACAAGTGCTGTGCTATCCAGTAGCTATACCATATAATGGAACCTTTTGCCTCTGGCTGAGTGAATATGAGTTGGAGACAATTTAGGTTATAACACGATGGTCAGCTCTTCGCGTCTGTGTGTGTGCTGGAAATAAGAGTTCCATTTAACTCATGATATTCAGTCAAAGTGTCGAGCTGATGCAAGCTGAAAAACATTCTTCATCAATCTGGTTTCATTACCTTCACTGTCACTTAAACACAATAAGCTCCCCTCATAGATTGCCTGTCGACCCCCTCGGGGCGCGCCACCACACAAACATATGCCTCTGAGGGTTAAACTCACCCTGATAAACCAATGTCATTCAAACAAAGCGTTAACACAGAACCATGTCTGCTCCATCAAAATCAATAACAGCCCAGGGGCAAGTGCTGCAGCCATGTTTGAGAGCAACATCGCAACACCAGCAGCAACAATAACCATGCTAATGAGTTCCAGACAAAGGTCAAGGCTAAACAAAAGAATTTCCTGTTATAAATATTTAAGTGTGATTAACATTAGCAGTCCTAATTAAGCCATCAGTCTCTTCCTATGAAAGGGTCTTTGATTACTCAACACTCAGGACGCCTCACTAGACTGAAGAGAGACTCAGATAGGAAAGCTGTTGAAGAAATGATGTGGGTATGGAGCTGTTGAAAGGCATTTTCTTATTGTTATTTTGAAACTAATGGAGCACTAATGGAGTAATCCAAAATGATTAAATTTGTCTGATCAGTCTCTGGATCCGCCTTCTCTAACTTAATATCAATATGACCATGTTTCTGCTCAGACACACACCAATTAGCCACAACATTACAAACAATGAAAGGTGATGTGAATAACATTGCTTATCTTGTTACAGAATTGAAATGTGTTAGAGTAAATTCACATGGAACACAGTAGGAAAAAAGAATGTTACTTATAGTGAAAACCCTTTTGAATCACAAGATTGCTGCCCAGTTTACTTTGGATCTTATTAAATTTGATAAGTAGGCTACTTGTGCAGAAGTATCTAAATAAGTGAAAATGAGCAGGTTTACCGATGTTTGAACACAGGTATGTACAGGCAGAACCATCAATTCGCACCATATGGGCCATTTGACCTTTCTCAGGTGCCAGACTGAAGAATATATTGTATTTAATTGGTATGTCATTATATATTTATGCATCCCTTGTACAGGAGACTCTCTGATTAAGAGGTTAATCTACAGTAGATATTTAAAAAAAAAGATGTGTCATACAAAGATTTGACACTAAATTGGCTCAATTTTCTGTTTCTCTAAATGAATAAGTATAAGATGACCGGATTCCCAATATAAACATAAGATTTGAATAGCTTTCTTTATTATCTTATGACCTTTTTTTTTTTTTTTACATATAAAAATGTAAAACTAAAAAAGGAAAGTGATTTAAAACTATTTGGTCATTTTACAGCAAAAACTTTGCAAACAAAACAAATATTACAAATTTCGATTTGAAACTTTCTTCTTATTGGAGATCAAGGCATGCTCTATGTCTCTTAATTATTCTCAGTGACAAGATCTTTACAAGAGAGCCACAACAGTGGCTTGGGTGGTTCTGGCCCACCATTACATCTGATCACAATGGCTCAATAGAGATGAGAAGCAATACTGAAAATGTACGTCATCATTACTAGTGGGCACACATCTAAGCATGCTCACATCAGTTGTCATGGCATCTAAGACCAACATCAAACTGAAATATCACTCTGGACTATGTATTACTGTCCCTTGGGTTGTAGGGATGTTTGTGTTTGTGATGACGCCACCCATGCTAATACAATCCAGTCACAGACATCAGATGGAGATAATAATGTCAGACTGCACGTCTGTGCTCACAGTGCCTTCAGGCATATCACACTAAGGAGACAATGGGGTGCTAAGCACAAAGCATGCTCATGCGTGCGCGTCCATGTGTGTTTTAACGTGTAATATTTCTCTCTGCCCTGCAGCCTTTTGCTTACAATGTGAGTGTGTGCATGTGCAAGAGCTTTGGCCATATTGTAAATAATACATAACTTTATATCTCCCAGTACTCCCCCTGCATCTCCGCTTGCATGTGCAAACAGGTGTGTGCGTTTAACCTCTAATGCTTATGTTGTGAAGCGTTTGACATGATGAAAGGAAGACAACTATAATGTGCATTTCAGTTCATGCATGTGTACCTCTCATCATAAGGGACAATGTGTGCATTTCATGTATTAATAGGCCCCAGTCACCCAAGTGAATTGGGCTTGTGCAGAAAATTAATGCTCCAGGCACCGGCTGCACACCACATCACAGGCAAGCCACAGCACAAGTTGTAAGGGTAAAGTAATTTAAATCCTCTTTTGATGGAGTAAGAAAAACATTTTTATGCAGTTGTGGGGATTAGTCTAAACTGGCTTCTCGCAGGTCACGGACAGATAGGCTTATGTAGGACCATGTAACAGGTTTAATAGCCACTGGCTTATGTCATTCTCTGACGTGGGGAGTATTCGACTTTCATATGTAAGTATTGCTTCTGGATATCTTGCCTTTGATAACAGCTTTTTGTACAGGTGTAGTGTAAAAGAAAAAAAAAAGACAGTGTAAAGTCCATGGTGTTTGGGAACAAGCAGGAAGGACTCAAACAGAACCACAAGGCAGGTGGAAAAGACTGACCAAGGGAATGATAAAACTGAAGCCAGAAACAGCAGGCATCGTATTACAGAAACAAACGATAAGCAAGGAGCAGGTGAGTCAATCAGCACCAGAGAACCAAGAGTGACAGAGGAGCACAATGTAGACAAAACAAAACTGAACTACAAATCAAACTCACAGACCATGACAGATGTGCCAATTTGCTCATTAGTTTGTAGTGTCAGCACAAGAAAAGCTTGAAATTATATAAATTATTTCCATCTTTGACATAAATGTTTGTTAAGAATATGGTGCACAAATTTTTCTGTTTTCAGAGGGGCCCCCAGGCAACTTTGGATGTATCTTATTGTAGATATATAGATCTTTACAGGATGCGTTCTATGGCCATCGGTAAACCACTGACTAGCTTTATAGAGTTCAGTTGATTTCCTGGATATAAAGGCAACCATGTTATTTTCAATAGATCTATTAGTTATTATTCATTAGTAAGCCCTATTTATTAGTCAGGCTCAATGCCCTGTTAAAACAGTTAATTATGTCCAAGCTCTGAACATCTTCCTGTTCGGAAAACCTATTGAAAACTACAGTATTTATAGTTTATTAGCCATTTCTCCTGGCTGTTGGAGAGGCAGGATATTAAAACATGAATTGTCACCTTGAGGAGTTTTTTTTTTTGCCAGATGGAGTTTCCATCACCAAACTTTTTTTTTTCTCAGCTTCAACCTTTGGACGTACCAGTTTTTGTTTTTCATGTGTTGCCTGGAAAAGTGCAAGTAAAGAAAGCCGCTTCAACACAGTGAGCACTGGGACAAACTTTCAACCATCTGTTGCACATCACAGCTAAACTAAACTGAACAGTCATGATTTTTGGCAAGTTGAAGTAAATTTAATTATTTGGATCAGTTATCTTTGACTCTTTAAGAGCCATTAAAATGATTATTAAGTATTTTTGATCAACACTGCTGCTACAGTGAAATATCAAACATGAAACTTGTTGCAGGTTTGTACAAACTGATTGCACAGCTGCAATATTTTTGCAGCTGATAGAATTTTTAATGTATGCTAATAAAATACACAAGGTAAGAAACCATCAGCTTTCCAAAGGGAACTTTTTTTATTTTTTCTTTAAGAAGTAGCCTGATTGCTGTAAGTCTGTGGATGTGTGGGAGTGTACGAGCGGTGTGTATGTGGTCGTCAAGGTCATCTTCATCCCCTGGCCTTCCTGCTTTCTCTGCAGCACAGCAGCTCAGGGTCTCATTACCGCTCACTTTATCTCTGAGGGAAACTGAGAGTCAAGAGCTCACACATGCACACAGAGAGCCACACACCACTGCCATCACTTATTCAACACATAGTTCTTTATCTCTGAAGCTTTTCTACACCAGGACAGCAAGACGGTGATTTATACATAATTAAAGTTCCTTTAGTGAACCTGTTGTCTTTATAAAAGCTCTGCTGCAAGAATCTAACTCACCTCTTTATTTAGATCTTTTTTCCCCCAATTGACAAATGAATCAAATACATATAGAAGTCAAATTTTCAACAAATTATTATTGTTAAAATGTAAAAAACATTCTTTATTGATAACCTTCTTTAGGTGATCAGGAACTGAGGAGAAATGTTTTTTCCCATTCCTTCTTGATCAACTGTTTTCTGCCCCCTTCACTCCATTTTTTTTAATGTTTATAATCCTCCAAAGGCTTTCGAATTGGACCCACAGCTCTCTGGCCTGGAGGAAAAGGCATCTCAGAGTTCCAAAAATAATTTTAAACTCTGATTTGTCACACTGCAGAATAGTTTTTCACTTCGCCTCAGTGCAGAACAATGCTTCAAAACAAGGGCAGCTTTTAAGAGTAATAAATCGCATCATAGATACATTTGCTTTGTTTTGTTGGACATAGTGATGAATTTTATTCACTGATGCAGGTTTTAAGAAGTGTTTCTGAGCCCAAGTTGTGTGTCCATTACAAAACTGTCTGTTTATGTCTGTTTCATTTTGAAATTCCACTCTGTGATGCTAGAGGGCATTACCAATTATTTCGTTTTCATATAGTTTGCTGCTTTTTTCTTTTCAGCAAGATATCCTATTAAATTACCAAAGTTTAACCTCTTCCTGACTAGAGCCCCCTGAACAGGGTGCAGCATGATAGGTAAAGCTGCACCAATCCTAACATGTAGCATACCAAAATGACGGGGAGAAACTAGCATTACCACTGCAACAAAACAGGTCAAAGCCCAAGCAATGATATGGGAATGTAATAAAAATATTAGAACAGCTCTGTCCACTTTCGAGCTTCTGCTAATTTTTCCACTCAGAGCCAACCACACACAAACAATGTGTCATATCAAAGCAGAAGCTCTGCTGATTACAAAAGTGTCCGTCTCGTCACTGTGGGTCAGAAACTCTGAGAGCTAGCAGCCACAATCATAAATCCTGTCTTACTTTTGCTGTTTTGTGGTAAAAATGTTTTGTTCCAGCTCAAAGCTCTGCTAATGTGTTGTCCTATGACTCTAACTTTGTCTGAAACGAGTCAAGAAGGTCCTGCTAGTTTCCGTGAAGATGAAGGGGATTTTATGGTGAAGTTTTCACTCTTCTGATGACATACAATCTTGGAGTTCACATCTTTCTGGATAGTTATGGTGTTTCTAAACTGAATATGGGGGATATTTCTGGATTCTCCTGAGTCTGACCATTGATAAATGTGTCCATCATCAACATCAGCTGGCAGCTTTCTGAGATATTCACTTGTGTAACACCTCTATTAAAACAGCTGTAAAAATGCTTAGGTTCCCTTTTTTAGCCTCTACTTTTGCACAGCTCCTCATCAGACATTACTTCACTATAGCACTACTTTATTAAATTTGAGATAAATTGGGTCTGCTATACGCTAATTTTTACTAATGGTGTTTTCTTTCTACTGTGATCCAGGTGAATTTACTCTGAAACACTTGCACATTTGTTGATTCGGACTCTTCTGTTGTAATCTCACATCTTTCAGCTTTCTTTTTGAGACCAAGATTATAACACAGCCCATGTAATTGTAAAGACACTTGGGTATGTCATTTCAGACATGAGGCAGAAAAAATAGGCCTCATCAAGAAGAGGTTAAGCATATATTTTACAAAGTTCTCAACTCTTTTCCAATTAAAAAAGAGAGAGAGATAGAAAATCCTCTTATTGACCTGCAGCCTGTCAGTTTAACTAGTTGTAAAATGTTCTTATTGGTGTTACTCTTTTTAGCACACAACTTTTCTAGTCTTTTGCCACCCCTGTGGAGTCTTTTTTTTTGGCAAATGTTAACATTCAGAGCATCTATATTTAATTAAGTGTATTCATCACATTTGTATAACTTCTAATTAAATGTAGTGCTCATCCCAACTTCTTTGGACACAAGTTATTATTTCTTCAAATGTTCAAATGTTCTTCAAAACTATTTCTTAAAGATTATCCTTCATAAAACAGACATCTGAACTGGAATAAATTGACTTTCATTTCATTTCTCCTTCATTCAACAAGATAAAACGTCATTGAGATTTTAAAAAAAAATCTGTTTTCCAAAACTGACCGGACCAAGACGGCAGCACTACCACACGTTACTATGACTAAACTGTTGAAAAAGTTTCAATCACTCCAACAAGTCTCTCTTTCTTTGCCCCTATAAGCAGCTCTGCCTCTGAATAGCATTTGCATGACCAAAACTTCTGTCTATAGCAGCAAAGGAGCAGCAACTTTCTAAAACAGAGCCAATAACTCACTCCCAGCAGCACAAGTTCTAGCCGGAACGAAGCGGCCTTTTATGGCACCGAGCAGACAAACACCAGTGCAGACTCAGGCAGAACAGAGGAGGTGCAAACTAAAACAAAAAGGAACAAATAAATAAGAGTAGAGAGAATAGCAGAAGGGAGTGTGAAGGAAAGCGAGTCTATAAATCGCAGCCTGGTGCAGGGCTGCAGGGAGGGCGTAGCAGCCTGATGAATAGAGCCATCAGCTTAAGCAGAGGCTACAGAGCAGCCTGCCATCTGCCTGCCCATTACTAGAATGGAGTGTATGACAGTCTGCTCTCATCTGCAGGCCCCACTGGCATCCCTGAAAACCAAGAACTTTTCTGAGTGTGTGTATGCGTGTCCAGTCCAAGCCATGTTGAGGTGTGCCAAGTCTCAACTTTAGCAGTATTTAAGTAAAGTCTTTTTGGGGTTTTAAATTTGTGCAGCTAAATGCATTAATCAAGAGCACTTTTTGCAAAACCAAAAGTAAAGTGTTGGTGGAGAAGGCGAGGGCATCCCTCAGAGAAGAGTTACAGCAGCATGACAGACGCTTCACACCTCATTGGCAAGCTCCGAGAGCCAATCATTGCCAGCAGATCCGCCCCTCAGGCTGCCAGCCTATTCTTCAACATCCTTGATGAGTTAAGAGAGAGTGAGGAGAAAGGAGGAGAGAAAAAAAGTGTGGAAAAAAAGCTAGGAAAAGAGCAGAGAGGGGGATGCAGCAAAAGAACAAAACGGGAGTAAATGCAAACACAAGAGTAGTGAAAGACTGTGTGGTCAGACGCTGAAAGACACGCAGGAGAATAAGAGTCAGACAGTGTGTGTGTTGGGGGGAAACTTTAAGGGAAAAGCAATTTTTTTTCCTCAGAGAAGGTCATTACATCGAGTGCAGTTAGTCATCATTGTGGAGGGTGTTGTCTTTTGTGTTGCAGAGTTAAGTGCACTGTACTTGTATTTTTCCTCGATTCCTTCTTTCTTTAGAGAACTAGAGACTGAAATATCATAAAGGCATTGAGGCAAAACTGCAGCTTTATGTAGGAACGAATGCTGGGGGCTGCGACAGAGTTACACTTCTTATACAAAGACAGAGAAAAAGAATGAAAGACATATGCATACAAGTTTAAACTCCAGTTGACAGACAGAGTGAATAATTGCAGAATTAAATATTTATCATGCTGAAGAATTAATAGAATCTTTAGATTGTGTGCATACGTATATTTTAAACTCAAGTCAGTGATTGTCATTGAAAAGCTAGAATTTATTTCATTTGTTTTTTTATAAAAAAGAATAACTGGATTTGTCTCACCTCTCCTCTGTCTCTGCTGATTTTCTCTTAAGCTGGGATCAAAACCCAGAATGAACCCACATTTGTTATTTCCTACACTGTGTCTGTCTGTGGCTTCTCAGTATTGTGTTATGTTGCTAAGAAATATGCTACCATCAGCCATGTGTGTCAGATCAGAGGCTTATAACAAGAAAAGGAAGTTCTGTATCTGTGACAGCAGAGCTGACCTTCTGGGGTCTTCTTATCTGCCAAACTAAAAGAGGAATTATCATAACAATCTGTATTATCTGGAGCCGAGATAATCAGGACAAAGAGGGTTGGCAGAGGGAAATAACAGCTTTTTTAAGGAGTAAATGCATGTGTCATGATAGGTTTAGGCACTTGACGCATGCAAGGCTGACATAAATGAAGACATTAACAGAGAAAAAATGTAAAACATAATTTTAAAAGGGGGGGATTATAGATTTTGCTGATAAATTAACATATTCAAAGACACATAAAATAAAGACTTAAACAAAAACAAAGAAAAATGTTTTCCAGCTTTTTTTGCAAACAGCTTATTACACTGAATTTAAACTTCAGAAAGTAAGAAAATGTATTTATAGAGGACTTCTTTAAGAACAAATATCATAATTTGCTTTACAAAGTTAGAAATCAACTCAAACAGATGTTAGTAAAAAACATATAAAACAAATGAGATTAAAAAAACCTAATGGTTCTTAATAAATTTAGAAAAGGAAAAATGACTAATAAAAAAACAGGGCAACAGATATTGAAAAAAGAAAAAAAAAGAAACTGGTTACGTTAAACACAATTAACCAAAAGCCAGTTTTAAAAAATGGATCTTGAATTGCTTCTCAAAGGTGTCCACAGTGTTTACAGATGTTATGTCCAAAGTTTAGAGGCATCAATCTCATCAGGACAGGGTCTTTTAGCTCTGAGGTAAGACTGAAGAACAACTAAAAGCCCTGCAAAAATGAAAAAAAGGCACATTTCAGTATCCAAATGAACAAAGTACAAAGTAATCACAATTGAGTCATTTTTTTTGGCTCACATCACAGATAAAAATATGCTTACCCATTTTGGCACAAAGCCTTCATCAGACCATCTTCAATTCTGACGAGCTCAATCAAACTGAAATCAGAAGATCTCAGTGGTTTCTTTTACTTTTTAAAAGATATATTTTCATGTTTTAACATCTAAATGAAATGTTATCTATATAAAACTATGATTATTCATAAAAATGCCCAGAGGATATAATGAAGCAATATTAACATCTACATCTTTTTTTTCCCCCAGTTGATTGAATATGTTGTTGGGTTCATGTCCACCAGGTTACAACGGTAAAAAAGGATAAAAGTAAGTTTTAATCATTTGGATAAATGTGAGTTTGTCAACAACAGATCACAGATTCACTGATGCACGCTGCAGACTTTCTACTCGATAAGCAAGAGCTACAAACAGAAATTTGCAAACAACACTTAAAAGTCTATTAATCATTCTGAGTTTTGAACAATTTAAGTTAATAAAGCAGCATATATACTGTACATACATATGCATATATACTGTATATATGCTCTCAGTATGCATCCTTTTAGGGATACAACACTGACATATTGGGATGTATTTTTATGGATCCTTGAAAGATTAAAAAGGTTTCTTAAGTCATAGTGATAGAGACTTTAAAAGAGAAAAAGGTAAGCCTTTTCTTTAGTTTTCATGATTGTAATCAACTTCCGATTATATCATAGGGTATATAATCCTATTACAGATAGAAAACACACCTAAATCACTTATCCTTGGAGTAGTGGCACTTGCTCATGTAGTGGAGTCATGCAGCTTGTGGAAAACAATTGTGGAAAGAGGATGGGGAAAAAAAAGTGGCCTTGCTCTTTTCTACGGAGAAACACCTGCCATGAACTCCAAAATCCATTATCCCCAACCTTTAGAAAACTCCTCCAGCACACAAACACCCGCTGTATAATAGAAGTCAACCCCTTAACCCCTTTGAGACTCCAAAAGTCAAAAAGCAGAAGGACAGCTGACTGACATACAGAGGCGGATTAGTCACAACGAATCACACGCTTGCGCGCACACACACCCACACACCCAGCTCCTTTGGCTCTGTCCGTCAGCTTCTTATTCTGATGTAGAATTAAGATAACGTCTCCTCCACGATCACCTGCGTCCACATCAAACCCAGACAGTGTCCCTTTTCACTGCGGACAACACCCCCCCCAAAATGGCTGCATTGCTACCGTCTAAACACACACACACTGCTATAATTGAATGTCTGTCAAGTTTATTTAAATCCAACAAGGAGTCTGGCAGAATGCAAATAGTGGGAGAAGAACCGTGTCCTGCAAATGAGATTTAGGCTGAAAGTCTGAAGAGTTAAAGGGAAGAGCAACAAGGAGGAGATCAACAGAGATTGTTAAATATATAATATTTTAAAGCAAACTTAATTATTAATCATTTAAAACAAGATTAATTAAAAAAAATGGTTAAATTCCACTCTTTAACTGGGACAAACCTGTATCTGAGGGCAGCCATATGATGAAATGTTGCTGTATTTTTACAGATGTGACTTCTATAATGTTCAGGATTTAGTCTGTAGAAGATAAACATGTAGAATTAAATGATAACATCAGACGTATCTTTTCTATTGTTTGCTGACAGATAAGCAAAGCTTTCATCAGAATTAGTAAAATGTTTATGGCTAATGTGTCTGAGCTTTGCTGCAAGTTGTGCTCTCATCATAACAGATGCCGTCGTGTAGAAAATACTTACCTGCATTGGTGGAAAAAGCTAGGTGACAATTTGTTTGCATGGCTATACAGGTGCCAACATTACTGTACGTCTGCTGCACAATGTTGCGGTAATGCAGAACAAAAGAAAATCCCTCTGTTTCACATTGCCATTGGATGCTTTCCACCCATGAAAATATGGAAAAGACTTAATATGAACTACACAATGAAAATACCCTGCACACCGATGCCATTTCTCTACATAATAACTAGTTTAATAGCATTTTTCTCATAGTTACTCTCAGACAAATCAAACATAAAAATCAATGGAAGTGAAACAAAGCCGTTAACACACACATTCACACTGGAGAGATGAAGGCCACTGAGCACATCCTGTATCGTTTCATTTTTATTTATTTTCTGGTCAAACATTGTCACAAGTGTTGGTGAATGCCCGACATGTACAGTTACATCAGTAACATCACAGACGAAAGAAGAAACAGATGCATACATGTGTATTTGTGTAGGTGATAGTGCTGGAGGAGCAGGAAAACAATAAATTATGGAAAGAAAAGACAGAACTGACTTTTATGAGATGAATATTTCACTAGTTGTCTAACTTAAAGTGAGAGGAGATGGATTAAAGTGACCTATGAAAGAGGTGGCTGGCTTTCTTGAGGTGGTTCTGGTTAATCTTTAAAGTCCGAGTAGATGGCCGAGCTCAGACCTGTTGTGTCCTGCTGTGTCTCCACAACGTCGGACAGTCACTGCCCCTCTGCCATACTCACAGGAGAAATAGATAAAGGGTTAAAGAAGTAGGGAAGGAGGTAGGAACAGAGGGAACAAGGTGTCTATTTCTCTTGCAGGGTGCTGTGATCGGTGCCTCTAGTGTGGTTTGGTTCTGGTTTGGTTCTCCACAGGGTTTTGAGGGTGCGTGTCTTGGTGCTGACTCATTCCTCTCCACCTCCGCTATGGTTTAGTCTGTCAGTCAGTCCGTCAATCTATAATCCCTCGCAATATGCTCTTCATCGCTCCGTTCTCTCTCTCATTCTTAACCGCCCGTCCTCAACTTGTTCTGCAGACAAATCGGAGAGGAAAGCGCATCAGAGGACGAGAGGCAGACAAAAATATCAAAATAGACAAATAGAAAAGAAAGACATTATTTCACACATGAGAGGAGACACAAAGAGGGGAGGGCCTGAGAGTACAATAAAAGAGAAGAGGATGAAGTGAGTTCAAAAAGCAGAGAAGGGACCCAAGGGCACTGGATTCCATGTTAGTGATAAGTGCAACCACAAATCCCCAGCACTCCCTGTCAATAACCATTTGAACCAGCCTATTGCAGCAGATGCCACAGGATGAAAACTGCCTAAGAGAAGATGAGTAAGAGGGGGAAAAAACAGGGAAAAGGGGATATAAAAAGGGAATAATGTAGATAAAAGTAAGAAAGAAAAATACCCTTTTCCTCTGTGGCCAACTTAATAGCAGCATTCAAAGATCTCTGTAAGGAATCTGAGTTTATTTTCTGCAGTATCGATCAGACCATAAAATGAATATTGGTTAAAAAACAGTTGCTCCTAGCATGCCAGCTAGACGATAAAGTCCAGATTAAGACAAAAAAAGCAGACTTTGAGGAAAACACCTGCAGGACAGCTGCACTTTATTACAACTTATTTGAAAGGATCTGCAAAACAAGGCAGCAGCTAGAATCAATCCCAAATAAGCCCAAATACCGAGCTTATGAGAAGGTTTCCTCCCAGAGCTTTTTTTATAAATAATAATAATTTCTATAAATAATCTTCCATAGACAGAAACCCAACAATGCCCTTATTTAAAGGGCTCTTTAAGGGTCACTGATTTACCAAATCATTACAACACTTTTAATAAAACATGCCGTCGAAAACCTTTTTTCCCCTCATGGAATTGTAATATTGCTGACTTCATCAAAAGAACCAGTTTAGGTTATTTTTACGCTACAGTTCATTACTGCTTTACTCATTTATACTCTCGACAGTGACGTAGGAAGCTGCGGAACAAACGATATATCTGTCATTTAAGTGAGACTCAACTTCTAGTAATGAATAATGCCGGTCACAATTTTATTACCACCACATGTCATGTTGTCCTGACATTTGCATAACAAGCGAACTGTAGGTGTGTAGAACAAATGATGGGGGGCTGGGAGAAGTTGACGATATTGCTTTTCTGCATGTTGTTGAGGAGATGGTGTGATAAATGACTCTTATTGACTTCTTACTCCCACATGTATTACTGCACTCAGAAACCAGGATAGTTGTTGTCAAGTCAAGAAAAGGATCATCTTTTTTTACCACGGTTCAGTAAGTGTGTGTCAGGCTGAGCAGGGAGGCTGCACTATAAATGAAACCAAATGTAGTGGTTTAACTTCGGAGTATTTCTTGCCTTTATCTAGCTCAAATACTGTGCCCCTAAAAGTAACAGGGAAAAGCATGGAGTAGGAATATTTGGAGGTTTTTCTGATTATTCAAATACGTGATATGTTGGATATCTTTGAAAAGCAGGTCATCTTTAATCTTTAGATTTCCTCTTTAAAGTAATGCAAACACTCACAGGCCACTTTATTGTGTACACCAGTTTACCTGTTAACACAAATAGCTAATCAGCCAATCACATGGCAGCAACTCAGTTCATTTAGGCATGCAGACCTGGTCAAGATGACTTGCTGAAGTTTAAACTGAGAATGAGGAAGAAAGGGGATTTAAGTGACTTTGACCATGTCCATCCTTTTATGAGCACAGTGGAGCATCTTCTGATGGCTACTTCCAGCAGGATAATGCACCATGTCACAAAGCTCAGATCATCCCCAACATGACAATGAGTCCACTGTATTCCAATGGCCTCCACAGTCCCTAATATTTCACCTTTGGAATATGGGGTAGAATGGGAGATTGTCATCATGGATGTGCAGCAACTGTGTGATGCTATCATGTCGATATGGAGCAAAATCTGTGAGGAATGTTTCCATCACCTTGTTGAATCTATGCCATAAAGAGTTGGGGCAGTTCAATAGGCAAAAGGGGTCCACTCTGCTACTAGCAGTTAGGGCTGGGTATCATCACTAATTCCCTGAATCGATTCGATTCGATTCACAATAGTCTATTTCGATTCAATTTCGATTTTATTCGATTCGATTTCGATTAATTTACAGCTAATTGTTTAACAACACTTATTTTTCTTTAATCTCGGTAACTTTTTTTTTTATAAAACACGGAGCATGATAATAAAATTGCTCTAAATTGGGTAACATCATCAGAAAATATG